>JACXGM010032751.1:0-12524 GCA_016801145.1 Umbra pygmaea | reverse complement strand
TAAACATTTAAATTTAGTATAACAATATGTGCAGCTTTACAAACAAAATACTGCCCATAATAGATTTACAGTGACTTGAAACTGCATTCCCTTAATCAATGTAATGTTTTTCAGTCTCACTTTGTACATTTTGTTTGGAAATGTTCTCTTAACAGTTAAATGATGGCAAGACACAGTGACTGTTAATTTCATGAACTCAAAAATTTTGAAGTAATCAGTTACCTTCATTTTTTTGAGTTCTGCTGACTTTTGGGTTTACAGTGTAAGCTAAATATGGAAGTTGCTGCTCTAACAGACAGTATTGCATGAGTACCGCCCCAAATGCTAATTGTTTTAGGAGACTAAATTCTCTTTCGCAAAGTGTGCATAGAAAGGTACTTTATCTGTATGACATGCATTCTAAACATGGCATATATAGAAATGAAAATAACAGGCAGTGACTTATTTAATGGCATAAAATTTAGGAAGAGAAGTGTCTAAGCTAAATGAATTAGACAAACATCAAATGTCCTTAGACCGTAAAGCACACCTAGTCATATTGCGATGGGATAAGAGAGTATTTTGACACAACTGATCTGGGGTCTGTGTATTTTAGTTACTACTTATCAAGGGCCTGTGTACTTTAGACACTACTGATCTGGGGTCTGTGTATTTTAGTTATTACTTATCAAGGGCCTGTGTACTTTAGACACTACTGATCTGGGGCCTGTGTAATTTATTGAATTATTCTCACACAATCACATGCAGCTAAACTTTAAGCAAGAACTCTCTCATGCACACACACACATGCACACAGACGCACACATGCACACACACACACAAGCACACACAAACACACACAAACACAGTCACATACTGTATAGGAGAGGTGGATAAGGAGTCGGGGCAGAGGAGGAGGGGAGGAAAATCCCTCAGGGAGATGGAGTGTCAGGAAGACAAAAAGGAAGGGAATATTTGCTCCCCCCAAACACTCAGAGGAAGTTGTCACTCTCTCTCACAGCTAGCTGGGTGACACAGAGGAACGGTGTTGGAAACAGTTCTCCCGCGCCGCTCCTCACCCCCAAACAGCTGTCAGACATGCGCAAGTCCAGCCGAGCGGCAGGCGAGCCAGGCTGGGCATGACCGAAGAGGACGGGCAACTGTCACAGGGCCGTCCGCCAATCTTTAGGACTGAGGGCCGCCTCCCTCATTTTACAGAGCGGGCCCTGTGCGTTGTCACGCCGACCGACTCCGTCAGTTCGGCTCCAGACACCCCTCTCACCCTGGAGGTTCCCCTTGTCCCTCACTCGGAACCCTTCCATACGAGACGGCAGCCCTTCCGCAACACATCGCCTCACCCCACGCCGCTTGGCGGTCAATCACAGCGAGTCACTCAAGCTGTTCCTCGTGTCGACTTAAACACCTCCACCCGGCACTCGGATAAATTGTGTGCACCGACCTGCTCTCCACCGAGCCTTCAGAAGATAACTTAGCTTTCTGCGTAGGCATTTGAGGATCAGGAAGTCACATGGTTCAACATGTTCTAGAATGTTTGGAAAATAATGTGATTTTGTTGCAGCATTTAGTTGTGATTTGTTTAGCTCCTCGTCCTCCTGTGTCGGGAACAACATACCAACAGCATCCCTGACAGACACATGGAAGATGCAACTTCTTTTGCCATGGCATTTCTGTCCTCACCACTTTAAATATCAATAAATAATTGGCTATTGATTGGAGTCCTTTGGACATTGTGTACCGGGCACCTTGCCTAACCCCTACCCACTCCCTCCCCTTAGACCTCCCTCCTGTAGGTTATAACTCCAACGCTGTTCCTGTAGATACACCCTCCTGTAGGTTATAACTCCAACCCTGTTCCTGTAGATATACCCTCCTGTACGTTATAACTCCAACCTTGTTCCTATAGATCTACCCTCCTGTAGGTTATAACTCCAACCCTGTTCCTGTAGATATACCCTCCTGTAGGTTATAACTTCTACCCTGTTCCTGTAGATATACCCTCCTGTATGTTATAACTTCTACCCTGTTCCTGTAGATATACCCTCCTGTATGTTATAACTTCTACCCTGTTCCTGTAGATATACCCTCCTGTATGTTATAACTTCTACCCTGTTCCTGTAGATATACCCTCCTGTATGTTATAACTTCTACCCTGTTCCTGTAGATATACCCTCCTGTATGTTATAACTTCTACCCTGTTCCTGTAAAGCATCTCCACATATCTAAGGACCATGGAGTTCACCAACCCTTCCCGTGTTGACCGCCTCGTTAGCATAAAGCTCACAGGTACAGGTTACAATACGGCCACAAACACACATTATCTGGGCCCGTGTCCACAAAGCCTTTCAGAGCCAAAGTGCGTATAATAAATACGATTAAAAACATGTGGGAACCTGACTCTAGATTGGTAGACCTGCTCTGAGATGCTGTGTGGGTACAGATGCTGCTCTCTAACACGACACAGTCACATGACCCTGATGCTCAGAGATACTGTGTGGATACGACCCCTGACCTTTTAAGTTTCAGTAGACTTTGGTCACCAAGACCCTCGCTCAGTCACACAAGTTGTGTTTGGTCACCAACCCTTCCCGATGTCAGACAAAGACAGGGAGGCGGGGGATAAATACTACTGATCGGTTTTGTAAAGAGTGGTCCACCTTCTTCATAGCGAGTTGTGCTGCTTTCTGAACAACGAGACAACACTGAGGCAGCGAGACACAAAGTATCCTGTGAGTGACGTGGTGAGCTCCTCCTGGTGGAAACCTCACAAAACACATCAAATTCACATCATCTAGCAATGCCAGACACACTTTGGTTTGGTAGTAAGAATTGGCCTTGACACACAAACCTGACGTGCTTTTCTGAAGAGAGCTGAATGAAATTTAAATAATCTGGCAGATGCTATTTTCCCCCTCGAGCAACTTAGGGTAAAGTGCCTTGGAATCCAACCGGCAACCTTTCGACTACAAGTCTGACTCCCTAACCACCATTTGATGCCCAACATGATGGTGGTGACTCCCAACAATGGAGAGCCAAGAGGACTCCAGCTGTGGCCTCCATGCCCTTCTTTTATTTAGCAGGAAGTGACTCTGCAGAAACCAGCCGTGACTTCCATGCAGAACCATTATTTAGCAGGAGGTGACGTGAGTCATTTAAGAATGAAATAGTCCAGTGACAGAGTGGATCAATAGGTCTGTGGCTGACATTGAAAACTGGATGACAGATCCTTCACTCCCTCTCTCCTCCTACCTCCCGCCCCACCACCAGGCTCCTCCCTTCTGTCTCGCTCTCCCTGTCCTCTCCACCACCTCCAGCTGACTGCTCCAATCCGTCAGCATCACGTGTCTCTTACCCCCATAGGAAATTGTGAAAGGTGTACATACAGAAGCCACATACTACATAAAGGTAAATGTAGTGCGTATGAAACGAAAAAGAACGCAGCGTAGGCATCAGTGACACACACAGGCCGACGTTAAATAATTAAAAATGCCTACAGATAACTTTTTATTTCAGAACAGCAGCCCGACCGGGAGTGCCACATGTAGTGCTTAGTGAGACAAGAAGCGCCCCCTATGGACCGAAAACAAAACATGTAAATGCTCTTAGTGCAACCACTGAAATGTAAACAGCAGTGTGAGTGTGTGTGTGTGTGTGTGTGTGAGTGTGTAGGAGGGGATAATAACACAATAAGCCTCCGTCCCACATCTCTCGCCATCTTACCTGGCTCATCACAATGAGGGACAAACCTGCACAAACATTACAAATACGTTGGCCCACTTTGTTGCCCTTATGGCTCCTATAGTCAGATTCGTTCTCTTAAAGTTGTTATTTGTAGAATGAGCCTTAGCAATAGAACTGCTTTGTCCTTCGAGGCACCAGCTTACAAATGCTGTGAAAACTACATTTGTTTATATAGAAAAAATGTACATGTATATCAGGTGTTTTCCTACACTATGCAGTGTGTTACCCACAAAAGCACTGCCTAAAATGCATGCAATTACATTAAAGATGGGCCGGCAGATGGCCATTGACAAACACTGTGGATTTACAACTCATGTTCACATTGTAATTCATGTTTACAGATCAATATCTTTACTGTACATTGTGTAATATGTTGAGAACAAAATGCTGGAGGTCATTTTGTAGGACTCTGGCAGTGCTCCTCCTGTCCCTCCTCGCTCAAAGGTGCAGATACCGGTTTTGCCACTGGGTTGAAGCCCTTCTACGGCACTGTCTAGGTCTCCTTGTGTAAAGCCCCAACCCATGGTATCTCCCCCATGCTCTTGAGACTGTAGTGTGTGACACGACAAACCTCCTTGCTACGACACCTTTGGATGTGACATCATGGAGGAGCTGGACTACCTGTGCAACCTGAATGGGCTGCAGGTACCACCTCATGCTACCAGTAATGAACAGGGCACTAGCAAAATGCTAAATGAATTAGTCAGGAAAAATAAGGAGAGAGAAATTGTTACTGGCCACCACCTGCAAAACAATTCTCTTTTTGGGGGTTGTCTTGCTGTTGCCTCTCCAGTACATATTTTGTCACTTTCATTTTCATTCAAGTTTAATTGACTTGGTGTTATACTGGGATGATTGTGTGTTCCCTTAATTTTATTGAGCAGTGTATTTATGGCATATTTGTTCATTTGATTGGAATTACAGAGTGAATATTTCTATACATTTGGATAAAATTGGAATCCTACACGCAATGTGTTATTTGTTTTCATGTACATTGCCTTGCATAAGTATTCACCCCCCTAAATAGTATTGTTTTGGGATGTTATATTGTTATTAGGGATTTCACAAAAAAATAAAATTGATACCAGATACAAAAAGTCTGCAAAAATCATTCGGCAATAGTTTTCACACGTCACGGTCTCCCCCCACGGCAGAGCCCAAGTAGGTGGCTCCATTCCCAATTGACTCCATGCATTTATTCTGTTTCATCTGGACATTTGTTTCATTCCCGCATCTTCACATGGATTTTCTGTGTCTACAGTAAAAGATCTCCTTCGCATTATCAATTCCTGCGTTTGCCTCCTGCCTTCCTCACACCTACTGTACGTGACAACACAGTACACCTTTAAAGGCTCTTATTATTGGCAAATGAATTATCATTCACTGCAAAATAAACAACTTAGACAGAAACACTTGGCAAAAGATGAACCTGCCCGTATGGCACATGCCTTAACAGCCTCATTAAAACTCTGAGTCTGATGGTAGGCAAGACAAATTACAGTCCACCGTGCCGAACATCAACAGAACATCATATTAACTACACAGCTCTGATAACAAACATCCAAATAAAGTATTGTTTTTTTGTATCTATGACGTACATTACCTTTGTGAGTACTCTGAAATGGACATTTCACCATAAATCATTTTACTATTGACACCGTCCACAGGGACTTCAACATATTTCTTTACCAATTAGCTCCAGTACTCGTCCACTGTTCATTTAAATGGGTTGACACCTTGAGGCGCTGTGCTAAGAATACAGATAACATAAGAACATGTTTTGAACTATGATAGAACCTTCAGTCCAAGAATCAGTGTTGCACTCTGGGACGTAACTACATACCAAGAAGAAGACCAAAGTTACTACATGTACAGTACATACAAAAATTATCCTGAACGAAATTACTGTTTCCGATTGGTGCTTATTGCTTTCCTGAGTTCTGCATTTTTGGTTACATTTTATTAATTTGGCAGACACTGTAATTCAGAACGACTTACGGTAAGTGCATACATTTAAAAAAAGCTACGTGACACCACACAAACTTAGCTTGGAGTGAATTCTACAAATGTAATCATCAATTGGCAAAAGTATTTGACAGAATAATTGTGGACGTACACGGCATCCTCTACATAACACTAGAAAGCAATAACAAGCAGAATGTGATTCATAATTCATAAATCTTTATTCAACAAATTAATGTGAGATCGGAGTACTACAATGACTCACATTAGCAATAAGACGCTTATTCTTTGCATAGCCGCCCCTGTGGTAAATCTGTCATGTGCTACTTCAATCAATCTCCTCGTTGTGAGGCGTCAGGCTGTGGCACAAATGACACGTTTTGCTTTATCTGAAGGGCACCTGTGTAAAAGTTGTGCAGTAGACAGAAAATAGAGTGCCATTTGGGATCCGGTCTCTAATATCATCCCATTAGTGATATGAGACAGCAGCCCATTTAGTGCTTGCATCAGTTACATGAAGGAAAGCTATGATTAGCTGAACAGATCGGGAGAGATGAGTACTAATTAACGATAGAAAAATCACGATCAGGGCGCAGAAAAATGCCGTCATTAGTTTGTTGTCTGAAACAATGTATGCTCCCTTAGAAACAATGTATGCTCTACTAAGTGTCAGAATGTCTCTTACCCAGACGTTAAATTCCCCGTAAAATATTTTTGCATGTTCTATTTAACTTCTGTAAAGGGATATCGTTGACAATTGTAAAACCAGGAACGAAAGCTAAGTGAGCAGATTACATCTACTGCAAACTTTTCATCACAGGCAGAAAATCAGTGATCGGAAAAACGAAATAGAATCAGAAACTCCCCATCTTACTCTGCCTCGTGTCAGGGTAGTTTCCTGGCGTGTTGATTTCCATTTACTGTTGTGTGGGCCATGCTTGGCAGAGTAGGCAGGTAATGACAAAGTGGGTGTAGCTTAGTAGAGTGGGTGGGGCTATTTCCTGCATGGTTGAGCCTGTCTATGAGTGTGGTGTAAAGGATCACTACTGAACTCCCCTCACTCAATGCCAACACTCACTTAAATAAAAGAGGTTCTTACAGTCTAAACCAACAGTCAACCAGGTTGCTTTGATACTTTAAGAAATGTTTTTTAAAAGTAAACTGACGTTTAAACTCCCGAGGGGAAGACATTTTTCACACCCTCTATAACAGCTGTGTTTTTTAATGGTTGTTTATGAGAATACTTCTGACATTTGGATACATCCTGAGGAATAACTACAGCACCGATTCAGAATTATCAGCACCATTGGTAAAGATTAGCTAAAAAAGCTATGAAAAGCTAACAATATGTATGTATCAAAGCTTGGCCTTTCATTATATTGTATTCATTATATAGGATAAAACAAATTCTTAATCAAGAAGATAATGAAATATAATAATAATATTATAAATAAGCTGTTCATTTTTCAGGGTCATTTATGTCCTGACAAAATCTCATGTGGTCATCTATGACTTCATCTTGCACTGGGGTATAAATATTAGGTGACACACAAACCAAACTCCTTGTTTATTGAATTAGCAACATTGGGAAGGCTGGTCATTCTGTTAGAGCAAAGGCGTAGGAACGTGTTTGATATTGGGGGGACACAATCTATTTTTCACAAATTGTTCCTATTATTAGGGGGGACCACATTTCCTGTCTGTAACATTGGGGGGACCCCCCCTGTTACTACACCCTTGTTTCAGAGCCTTTTTATTATCTTTGCTAAAGGTGACAATTGGAGCCACTGGTCATTTGATAATTTATATATCTTTATAAAGTGTTCAACATTGTATTACTCACTTTGTAAGGTTTTATGCTGGATATCTATAGATATGTATAGATGCACTTTGAAACACCTGCTGCTGTAAAATGGCCTCCATACAATAAAATACTATTGATTGAGTGGAAAACTTAAGCACCTCCCTGATCCAATATCAGGATGAAGGTAAAATGAGGACATTCAATGTACTGTTCCTCTGGATAAGTGCATAATTAGGTACAAGATGACATTGGACTCATTTCTCTCTCCAACACAAGGACATACCTAACTTCTCAAAGGACATTGTATTGGTTATTTTAATTATTAATTTCACCTCAAACACAGAAGACACCCAAGGACTCTTCTATGTAGCCCTGCTTGTTTTTAGGGAAAATTGGAAGTGCAGACAGAAGCTGAAGAAAATATGGTATAATTTTAGTTATTACCATAGAAATGGGATGGATAGAATGGACATTCCAATTCAAATCAATGTAGCAGAATGGTCAGAGCCTATTTCCACATTAACCGATTTGCATGTTGTCACTGTGAAAACTAACAACAATCGCCATTTTGTTGTGTACTAATCGAATGACCACACCAAACAGTTTAATGGCCTTTCTATCCATTCTATTTCTATGATTATTACTTAAACTGTCCTTTCTTACTCTGTGTGTCTGTGTGTGTCTGTGTGCATGTCTGTCTGCGTGCCTGTCTGTCTGCGTGCCTGTCTGTCTGCGTGCCTGTCTGTCTGCGTGCCTGTCTGTCTGCGTGCCTGTCTGTCTGCGTGCCTGTCTGTCTGTGTGTCTGTGTGTCACTGGCTCTATATATATTTTTCCTTGTTGATGTGATGTTGTTTATATTTTCTGTCTTGTTCTTACAGGTCATATCTCATCTTTGCCACAGATGTGATATTCCTTTCAGCTGTCATCGTATGCATCTGTTCACTTGAAAAACAAAGAATATGTAAAGCCTGTAGAGTAACGTACTGTATTGTGAAAACACCCGTTATAAACAAAATGGAGTGGGGGACTGGGATGGGATTGTGAGCACTCTGGCATCACAGCATTGGTTAAACCTCAATGCATCTTGCACCAATAGTAACACAGCTGACAGAAAATGTGTCCAATCCAGGATCTTCTCTCACTTTCAATTTCACCAATCCAATACATATCTGCTTACACTGGATGTATGGGACTTCTTAACAAGAGGCCAATATACTGAGCTATGGGGTACTTGCTCTCAATAGCCAACATTTAAAAGTAGTTGGTTTTGTCCTGTTTTCTCATACTGTAGATGGACAAGAATGGGTGAAAAACGTATATTTGTACATTTCTGAGTATTCAAGACTTGCTTGATAATATGGTGTGAACACGAGGCATGACGTTATACAAATGTTAACACTTGGATGTCAATCTCCCATTCAACTCGACCATAGTACATTTCTCAGACTGGTAAATGTGAGGTAGATGTGACAGAACGCGTTTCCTACCACACCATTTGTCTTTTCTCATTTTTGCAAAGAGCGACAGTGTGTGTGTGTTCACAAAGCAATCCCTAACATTGAATGGCTGAGAGGAAATAGGAAATCGCCCGCTGAGCTCAGTTGAATTGACTGTTCTCTTGGAGAGAAAAAAAACTGTTTGCAATCTGTATTGCAAATTAAAGCAAAGCATAACAATCCTGGCTGAAACAGGTCGGTGTGGAAGAGAGACAGGTAATACCAGAACAATCAAGAAAGAGAGGACAAAGAAGTGATAGAGAAAATACAGATAGTCAGAGAGAGTGTGGTAGAGAGACAGGTAATTCCAGAACAATCAAAAAAGAGAGGACCAAGAAGTGATAGAGAAAATACAGATAGTCAGAGAGAGTGTGGTAGAGAGACAGGTAATACCAGAACAATCAAAAAAGAGAGGACAAAGAAGTGATAGAGAAAATACAGATAGTCAGAGAGAGTGTGGTAGAGAGACAGGTAATACCAGAACAATCCAAAAAGAGAGGACCAAGAAGTGATAGAGAAAATACAGATAGTCAGAGAGAGTGTGGTAGAGAGACAGGTAAAACCAGAACAATCAAAACAGAGAGGACAAAGAAGTGATAGAGAAAATACAGATAGTCAGAGAGAGTGTGGTAGAGAGAGAGGGCTAAATGAGCCCAGAGGATTACAATGAAAATTCTTTAGAATATTCTATGTTGTGTATTTCTATGTTGTGTATTTTGATGTCTATTTTAGAGTTTCTATGGGTTGTTTTGTGTGGATTTAACAGTCAACAATGTTGGTAAGACATATGTATGTATTACAAATGTATTTTTTACATCCAAATTAGGTAAACATGGTAGTGTTTATAAAGTAAGATTTCTATGAAACAAACTTGTTGTGTAGAAAAACCTATTGTAACTCCTCAATCTTATATTTTCATAAAAAATGTATAACTTCCCCTTGATAACCATTAAACAGCCTATCTTACAGAGTCTAAACTTACCTTGATTATCTAATTGACAAACCTGAACACACACAGTGTGATACCAAACCCTAACCATGGAATTAGTAGCATATCTTTTATTTTGTGTATCATGTGTTTTTACAAATTCATGACATACAGTAAATACGGAAAGGCTGTTTTTATATCAGCCATAATTCCCTTGTCGAGTTTCTGTTTTAAAGAATGTGTTTACTGTTATGGACGTTTTAGAAACTGGTTGCAGGTTAGCAATAAAATAAGCACTTTTATATTTTTTTATTTATTTTCCTTTATGTTCAGGAGTGGAAGCCTTTGAACAGAAGAAATGTCATGCCATGGTTTGTGTGGGGCGGCAGCCATTCTAAACCTGATTTGGACCTTTCTTTACCAATGAAAGTTAAACCTTTTCTTTCCGCGAGATGTCAGGAATAATCCACACCAATTCCGAGGAATCATATCCCTTGTCTACAGGAACACTCAATATTGTGAGGCACCAGATCCTTGCAAGGAAATAGCATTTTAATGAAATGGCTAATTTAGTAAAGCGATTCAAAGCATTTTCAGCCAATCACCAAAGACAAATGAAAAAGCAGCATTTTCTTCAATTCCTTTCAGAACGTTTTTAATCTCAGAAACAAAAATCGCAAGAAATAGGATAAACTCTCAGTGGGAATGCATTTAAAGCAGTGTGGCACTTCTTCCACCCACATCATATGGAGAACATGGTTCATCTTAACTGGGTGTTTATTGTGAATACTGTATGTCTGCTGGTTTTCAGAATGGATGTCGTTCTAGCTTCTAAATCCTATTCACAATGTAGGGGAGAAAAATGGAGTAATGGAAAGTAAAGCTTATAACTTAGGTGTCTCCATTGTTAATCTATCAATGTTAATGCCTTTTCTGATTTAGATGTGTGGTTCAACAACACAACCAGCCCAAAAAGCTCAATCGGTCGACGTCTTTTGAGAACATTAGAATTTCTGAGTATAAGCTAAATGAAACGCATGAAATATTTAGCGACTGTATCTAATTATTTCATCTAAGCCTGAGAAGAAAGATGATTCTGAGGACACCTCATCTATCAAGTCCTTTTTTCACAACAGATTGCCCCTGTAGTCTGGCCCTGGTAAAATATTCAGAGGGGACCAATCGGTGGGTTGATGTGGCAGGGAGAAGAAGCCATGTTCTTGGGGATAGGTGACGGGTGGCTACTCTGTGCCTGTCTATAAATACTACTGTATATTGTATATTTAGGCACTAATATGTGCAGGTAGCTGGGATGGGACTGACTGAATTGGGCCAGGTATCGGGCCGTATCGGGCCACCTGTCAACTGGACTGCTCAGAGCAACAACAAAAAAAACACAGAAGGATGCGCTCGATCTGACTGAGCTGGCTTGGTGTGACCCACAGCGAGCAACAAACCAGATAGCAATCGGAGATAACACACAAGCCAGACTTTCTACCTGGTGCTGAGGAAAAAAGGCTTAGTGAAGGACCGGATGGATCAATGCTGTAAAACAAGCTGCAGACCCGACTGACGCCAAGTGGTGACTGTATATGTCTTTAAATTGTGTGTATGTGTGTATACATGTACACACTTTAATATAATTCATGCAGGGACAATAAAACGAGGAGCAATAGACTTCCCAGGGAGGTTTTGGGTTTAGGTTTAGGTTTGGGTTTAGCTTTGGGATTAGTTTTGGGTTTAGGTTGATGGAAAGTAATTTTGTGTTATGGTGTGTTAACTGTTCATTTAAGAATGATAGAAAACAGGAAGCATAGATTCTGAATCGGAATCATATTTTAGGGTCTCACAATACGGTAGTGAAACAATGAACTTGTGTGTTTTGTGTGTGCACTTGTGTGTACGTTTGTGTGTGTGTGTATATAATGTAGCACAAGGTGTCAAACCAGTTCCAGGGGCGCAGAGTGTCTGTAGAGTTTTGCTCTTACCTTCTAATTGATTGACTAATTAGATCACTTATTGGTTACGACCTCCACTCACCTGGTTGTCTAGGTCATAATTGGGCACAAGTTTAAATTAAAATAATAAAGCCCAGCATACACCAGGCCCTCTGTAGATTTGGTTTGACACCTGTGTTATCCAGGTGTTAGTATCTTGGTGCAAACCAAAAGCTCTGCAGAATAAACAACATATTTTTATGTGGGGACATTCAGCAATCCCTGTCAGGAAAAAGCTTTAGCAGTCTATTTTTGGATATGCATCTTTGTACAGTACAGTTATCAAATCCAGCAGCCTGTGATAAGGGGGTTTGAGCCACATTCAATGGCATCTCAATACACATTTCAAAGTCTGGGTATGAAACCCGAATAGGGTGCCATTTCATGTCCAGACTAATTACAAAAGAAAAGCCCTGGCCCGAGGGGAGGGTTACTCCTGACAGTCTCTGATACTGTACTGAGCGTGTGAGAGAAAGTGCAAGAGAGTGCGAGAGAGAGAGAGTGCGAGAGAGAGAGAGAGAGAGAGAGAGAGAGAGAGAGAGAGAGAGAGAGAGAGAGAGAGAGAGAGAGAGAGAGAGAGAGAGAGAGAGAGAGAGAGA
>JACXGM010032750.1:0-12524 GCA_016801145.1 Umbra pygmaea | reverse complement strand
AAATGTTATGTTTGGCGTAAAAGCAACACAGCTCATCACCCTGAACACACCATCCCCACTGTCAAACATGGTGGTGGCAGCATCATGGTTTGGGCCTGCTTCTCTTCAGCAGGGACAGGGAAGATGGCTAAAATTGATGGGAAGATGGATGGAGCCAAATACAGGACCATTCTGGAAGAAAACCTGATGGAGTCTGCAAGACCTGAGACTGGGACAGAGATTTGTCTTCCAACAAGACAATGATCCAAAACATAAAGCAAAATCTACAATGGAATGGTTCACAAATAAACATATCCAGGTGTTAGAATGGCCAAGTCAAAGTCCAGACCTGAATCCAATCGAGAATCTGTGGAAAGAACTGAAAACTGCTGTTCACAAAAGCTCTCCATCCAACCTCACTGAACTCGAGCTGTTTTGCAAGGAGGAATGGGCAAAAATGTCAGTCTCTCCATGTGCAAAATTGATAGAGACATACCCCAAGCGACTTACAGCTGTAATCGCAGCAAAAGGTGGCGCTACAAAATATTAACTTTTCGTTCCACTTCATGATTGTGTCGCACTTGTTGTTGATTCTTCACAAAAAATTACAGTTTCATATATTTATGTTTGAAGCCTGAAATGTGGCAAAAGGTCAAACAGTTCAAGGGGGCCGAATACTTTCGCAAGGCACTGTATGTTGGCATATAATGTAATTCATGTTTTCAAAATAGTTTCCTGAGAATTTAGTCTGAGAGAATTTCTGAGATGTACGGTTGCATTGAAGAGGCCTGGGCCAATATTCCATTGGTCACAATCAACAGCCTGTTAACTCTATGACATGGAGTTGTTGAGTTGCACGAGGCGAATGGTAATCAGATCAGTTTTTTACAGTTGTTTTTCAAGGTAAAATGTGCGATTTGTGATATCACACTGGATGTATCAAATGCTTTGTAGTTGATGAACTCAGGCCACCATATTTTGGTGATGTTAAATCATCAACATATGTAGCTGAACACGTTCATCGTTGCTTCTCTGCTCTGATGCAGTCATTGGTGACCTCCACAGATTAGTGTAATTAGCTCACACAGCTTGTGTGAAATTATATTGTTATGTTTGAAAGGGTGGATCACTCAATGGAAATGATTCCATGGAAATGATCCAGCAGCACAGCCCAAATACATTGGGGGAAAAAGATGTCATTAACACGGCGAGCAAACTCTGTGTAAGAAAGCCCAGCAGCTTTAGGGATCAACGTACAAGCTAATAATTCTGTTCAACAGGGAAGATTAATAGTGGCTTTGGGGTTCAGGAGGAAACGAGAGTTGATTGATTTAAACGTTTTCTACTAGTTTTTTCAAAATGGTCCTTGAAGGGCATTGCTCTCATGATAACAGGGCTGCAGCTAGAGAGACATGGGACACCTAGAGTTTTAGCTTTTACATCGTAGTTTTGTATTATCGGAGGCATTTTTTCCAAAATCAATCAAGATATTTCTCATCTCAGTTATGGACATGAAGAAAGGAAGCAAGGTCATTAGAAAGCACTACTGGGTTTCTACTGATACAACGCTTAATGTTAATCGGTGAAGTATCCCTTTAATGGAAGACTCATGGTGCTGTATGTGCCTTCACAGAAGGCATCATGGGAAATCTACTCTATGGAGTGTAGATCTGTTTCTGTTTCTTCAAACATATTAATGTTAATGTCTTACTAATATTGTTTAGGTATCTACAGTAAGAAGCTGAATATTTACACATTAAGGCTTTTCTTCTATTAGTGTATCACTTGCGGATGACAAATCTCGTGGACAGATTGCATTACCAAATTAGCTAGATTAAATTCTTGGGATAACGTTTACCTTTATATCACTCAGCAGATGCTCTTATCCACAGCGATTTACAGTAAGTGCATACAATCTTCAGAGCAGGCAATTAAAGGTTGGCAAATAAGATAAGTGCATGGAGTGCGATTACTCCTGACAATTTGAACATGGACACATATATGGGTCCAGAGACTATAATTTATTGTTATGTACAAATTTATTCTTACAAGCATTTCTATATAGATAATAGCTCTAACGATTGAACCAAGGACACATTCTCAATATTATAGGTTGTCTTTATGTTTGAATATATGTATATATACAACAAATATTCAGAACAGCGAGGTCCAATACACAGGGCAGGTTGTCAGAACGGGCAAGGTCGAAATAATCAATCATTTTAACACAATACATGTGCTGCCGATACATGTAATGTAAATATCATAAGCACCAAATGGAAAGCAGTAAATGGAAGCAGCAAAGTGCCATCTATCCCATTGCTGATTTGCCTCTGACGCTAATAAGTATCAGTGCTGTTTGATCCCTGGATGGGAGACCAATGCTACTGGAAGTGGTGTTGGAGGGTCAGTAAGGGGCACTTCTCTTTCTAGACTAAAGATCATCCCCAGGGCAGTGAAGGGACACCTGCCCTGTGTAGATGGGACATTAAATTGGTTTACTTATGTGTATATCAGCATCCAAGGACGGCCTTGTCATACACCGCAGCTCCATGCCAGTTGATGAATATTGTGATGTTTGCCTCCCCTGTGGATCCCACTGATTCTTTGCTATATGTGTATCAATCGTTGCTGTTTCAGGAAGCAGCCTCCGCCTTGACTGACAAAGCGTGAGAGCTTGTCTCGCCTAAGTCTCAGTTGATGCTTGCCTCACATTTGCATTGTACTGCACATATTAGCCCTGAACCTGATGATGACTTAATTGAATCTGCAAGACACTCTCTATTGCTCCTCCATATATTGGACCGCTATAAAAGCGGCTGTTTCAGAACAAGGCTTGTCAGAACAGAAAGCCCTGTTTTTCATACCTGATTCGTACTGTGGCCCTTGTGGAAATAATGATGTTAGACAAACCCTTACAGGGGTTTTGGATACATGCTTGACAGACACTACAACCATCTCACCGTTGCTAGCTTCTGTCCCTGACACATTATGGGCAAAAAGCGAATACGATGTAGGTCTCATACGAAATTGCAAGCCAGTGGTAATTAAGCCTCGATCCGATTTCCGTCCTCACCAGTAGCGTAGCCAGAAAAAAATATTTGGGTGTGCATCTAAAAAACTTGGTGTGCCACATCGATTTTTCTCTACATAACAGAGGCCTATACTACGAAGCAAATGTTCAACATGCCCTAGACTTCCTTTCATTAACTGGCTTCACTAAACCTAACAATTTTGATCTAGATACGAGATGTCACGACCGTGGTTATCAATTCATTAAATCAACCCAGGATTTGCCAATCTAGTGACAAGCGTGTTTACATAAAAGGGGCAGTGTGTGCATCATAGGACCAATCGCAGAAACGGACAAGTCTATGAGAGCCGCATATTTCGCTCAACTGTAGTAAATTATAATTTTAGATAAATTTGAAGAGCATAAAAAAATATTATCCAGGCATAAAGCAAGAAGGAAAGCTGGGGAAAAAATGCCACCCGTGTATTTATAAGTGCCTCAGGCTCATCGATATCACTGACTATAATTACAATTGTGTATTCCATTAAACCAGTGTTGCTTCATGCCAGGCCCAGCGGGAGAATTAACTTCGCATGGGGGCACCCAAAATTACTAAAGGGGCACACATATTTCAGCTCAGTAATAACACAATGAATAATGTTGATAGTATGTAGTGGAGTGGACAGTAATCATTTGTAGCTTGTAAATACACAATGCATTTAATTGCAGCCCAACACACGGCTGTCTTGCCCTAATAAAACATGTAAGACTGCTTTACATCTTCTGCGAAGAAAAGTTCCTAATTTCCATATAGCTCACATCACTACAGTTCCTAATATTGCTCAAAATCTACCCACCTTCATCAATGTATGGCAAAAGCCAGTTATTTTACTATAACAACATATACAATAAATTAGTCATTATAAACGAAAAATGTCAAATGTCATCAGACCACACCACCTCAATCCTGCAATAGACAATCAAAAGCAATGAAGAAAAAAACGTATTGCCAAGCCATTTTCCACCATTTCCAAAAGCTTGCAAATTACACAATAATTCAAACTTGACAATGCTGATATTTCTTACCGGATTCATAAACGTTTGTCAGGCACACGCACCTGCTATGCTGTATAGACGGGAAGACAGTTTTACTCTGCTGCAGCTATGCCAAATGGCATCAGCGGTCGAATGTCTCGGTGTTACCGGCAATGTTGGCAAGCAGCCTCTGTGGCTGGCGTCTCCATTTCCACGCCACTTTGAGTTAAGGATATGCAAAAACACTTTCTAACAACCAAAATTGAGCTGTGAAACTTCTTTCCGGTGGAAACAATCTACTACTAGGCTACATTTGAACCATAGATTCAAATTGAGCCTGCCTTTCTATTGTATGAAGGCCAATCAATGTATGATTTTTACCAATGTGTGACTTTTTTATGTTAACCAGCTGGTTTTGATTCCTGTGCAGAGGCACAGCATAATAATCAACGCAACAAATTGCAGCTAGGCCTGACTGTGGAGGGATTTTGCCCCCTCGTGCCGCCGGGCCTGCTTCATGCTGATGGTGTATAACAATTGTATTTATTGTATTCCATAATTTGCAACCCTGACAGTGTTAAACAGTCATGGGAGCAAATAAAAAAATGTACAGGGTGTGTAAATTAATAGTTACAATACTTGGTTGTTAACAAGTTCTGTAGGAAATAGGAATAGTAAATGTATGTTCTCGAAATATGGTCTCTAAAGAGAAAGGGGATACATTGATGTTGATCTGTATCAAACAGACCATACATTAAAACACCTGTCACAAACAAACGCAACACTATACATAAAGTCTGTTCCTGTAAGTGCACAACTTCGATGTATCGCACTGCACCTGCATATACATATCAAGATTAGCTGCTGAATGTGTTGGCCTATTACGCCTGTTTTAGTCTACTACACTGCTAGCCTCCCGTAATATCCGCTGGGGTCACGTTGGTGGCTATTTTTGCGCATACACTTAAATGTGTAGGCGTGGATCTAGATGTTGTTTTTAACGAAAAAAATAAGAATTTATTTAAAATGAACAAATATTATAATTAGACCATAATAGACTAGGTTTAAAAAAAAACTTTGCCAAGGCTATAACAAAAAGTGCATTATGCATTTGATTTCTGGGTGTGCCAGCTGGGTGGCACAAGCACACCCTGGCACACCCGTGCCTACGCCACTGGTCCTCACAAACATCAGCACCCACTCAAACAAGAGGCCATTGATGGGATAACCCCTGTGTTTAATTCCCTCCTGGCAGCGGGAGTCATTGTTCTATGTCCTGACTCGTGCGCACTCCAATTTTCCCTGTCCGCAAAATTCAGGACAAGGGGCAACTGAAGGGACAGCCCTGCTACAATACATAGACGACTGCTTGATAGCTGCCCCAACTCACAAACAATGTGAGAAATTGGGCACAGACCTACGAACCCACTGTGCATATCATCCTGCCAGTGGGGAAGCTGTTGAACGGGAGAATGGCTAAAATGACTAAAAACTAAATTGGCCAAATGTCCTGAAGAGACTGGCCTGTCCTGGACAAAGGCCTTGCCCATAGTATTAATTTAAATGGCTGCTCCCTCCACTGAGTTGTGCGAAAATGATATGTTGAAGTATTGTGTGCAACTGTCTTCTGCTCTCTCCTCCATAAGAAAACAGGTGTCTGCAGCCCTTCCCCAACTAGCATCTTGGCCCCTACATGCATTGCAGCCCGGTGACTACGTGGGGATCAAGGACTTCCAGCGAAAAAAACGGAAAGCTAAGAGGTGGCAGGGACCCTACCAGGTTCTGCTGACAACTCACACTGCTGTGAAAGTGGGCTGAGTGAGCCACATGAAGAAGGTCCTGACAACACCAAGTGATGGTCAGCCATTTGCTGCGTCACCAACGGAAGAGCGACCAGCTGTACCACCTGCTACTGACTGAACCATGCTTAGCCAGAGGCCTTGGTATCCCCTCAGACGCTGGGGTGGGAAAGGTTTTTTTGTCTGATCTCTGCTCTGTCTGTAATAATTTTCCTTATCATCCTCTGGTTCACCCATCCAGAACCCAACAATGGAGACCGGGGGGCATCAGCTTGGCAAGAGTGTAACAATGGCACCCTATGCCCACTGAATGTTACCTCTCACTGGGCTAGACGTAGCTACACCTTGAACTCCTGGTAAAGTGCCATGGTGTTGTCTGTTTGGAAGGCGAACATTTCTGGGTCCTGTTATGTGTGTTCACGCTTGCCACATGGGGTACACCCATCTTCCCCAGTCCAGGTTTTCCCACTCCCTCCGTCAGGAGTACTGGGTGCTCTGTTTGCCCTAAGCAAAACAGGTTCCACAAAACGATCGGGAAAACATGAAGGAAATTCCCCCTCCCTCACGGTTGTTGGCCTCTCTAAATGTCACTATCCCTGACCATAGTTACAGCCCTATTCTTATGCTTAATGTCTCTGGCTATGCATCCAGAGCTCGCCGCTCCATCTTCTCGATTAACCCTACTCTATATATGCCCGATAAATGTTTCTGGACCCCATGTACTGATAATACCTCAGTCCCTTTAGGACACACAACGCACTGCAAAATGTCCCTGCGAGCTTCATGCGGCCTAAACACAGCTAGAGTTGGGTGTACTGGATATGTAGTTAATACCTCAGGCACTCCAGTGCCCCTGTTAATCAAACTAAATATCTCATCCCTACTGACTGCGTCCTCATACTGTAATAGCAGCTGTTGCACGGACAACCCCCTTATACGCATCCCATCTGAGGATGGTTATGGTTGCTTGGCTGCTCATGTCTGGGTGTGTGGCTCACATGTCTATCAGGTCCTCCCACCTGAATGGTGTGGGCATTGCTACTTGGCGGTCTTTCTCACGGATGTCAGGGTCTCCAAAAACATTACCTATCATGTCGACTCTTATGCCCATTATTATCCACCGTCCGGTCGGTCTAGGGGCAGTTCGTCTGTAAGGGTGACACCCAGACAGAAGTTTTTGTCCAGTTTTCTCCCATGGTACGGTACAGTGACTATCTCCCACGAAATAGACAGATTGGCCCTAGATTTAGATAATCTTACTAGCCTTACCACAGAAGGTTTCACTGCCCTTAGACTACAGCTTAAAGCCCTTGCTAATGTAGCCATGCAGAACAGAATGACCCTGGATCAATTGCTGGCAGTTCAGGGCAGGGTCTGCCATATCGTGGGGACCGAATGCTGTACGTACGTACCCAATGTTTCAGATAACATGACCTATGTAGTGTCCCACCTAAATGACCTTCTGCATCGCCAGAAGGCCGCAGACACAGTAGTCTCAATGGGGTGGGATTTCTGGGCCAGGCTCTCCTCTGCCTCCTGGCAAAGCCTGTTTTTTTAAGTTAGGGACTCCTCTGTTGGTTGTTTTGTTCCTCCCTAATTGCCACTCACATGTTGCATTATGCTCTGCTCCCTGGGGCTGAACCCTTGACTGACCTCCCGGACTTATATCCTTGCCCCCCATACTTGGATGATGATGACGATAATATGTCTTTTGACTCTGATAAACAAGTTATGTTTAATGAGCGTGTATAGCTGTTTGTGGGTCACACACATTGACTGTTGGAGTTGGTGGGAGGGTGCTGCTCTCAGGCCGTCTCACACACATTTCTTCTTTCATCCATGGAAAGAAGAAACTGTAGTGTTATCTCTGTATACTTCTCTGAGAAATAACAAATGTCTTGTTCCATGCTCTGAGTTTTGCTACAAGTCTGATCTGTAATAAAAACTGGTTTTGACCAGTTAGTTGTGAAGGGTAATGGCACAGTATAAATACCACTGAAAAGGCATATACTGCTTTGGTGTGTGTGTGTGACTCTCTAATATGCACCCTGCTTGCAAGCATTAAGAAAAAAAAGGGATAGAAAAGACAATTTTTTGTTTTTCTGAGTGTGATTTTTGTTTATCCTTGGTCAACATAGAAAACTTCCACCACACCAGTTAAGTGTTTTACTGTGTGTGCGGGGGTGTTACTAATGTCGAGTGTGTTTTGATTATTGAATGGACATGCTGACTGCACAGTGTTTCATTATTGGCCAACGTGTGTAACATGAAACAATGTGTGTAGAATTGTTTACAGTGCAATGCCGGCACTGTGTTTATTCATTTGGTGCCTGTGTGTACGACATGCATGCAAACGGTACAGGTTCGACGCTTTGGTCTGGGCATTCACTTTTAGTGTTTTAGCAATCGGGAAAAACTGTAAAGCCACACATTTCAAGGGGAATACGACCCATTGCAGCAGTCCCTACTGATACGACTGACCCAGAGTGTCATGGCGCCGATTCTGGGCATGCACCTGCCTCCATGGAACCTTATCTGGTTACGCTATGGACGCTATGAATCCCATCTTCAGTCTCATCTGAAGGCCTTCTGAGCCTTGGATATTACAGCTCCTCTCATTGTCCATATGAAAACAGCTTTTGCTGAGGGTCTGGCCCCTTTTCTACAGCCTTTGATGGGGTTTGTGCAGCTGCTGACTAGCATTCTCACTGATTCGAAATATTTGAGCATGACCTATCCGATTACAGCGAGCATGCAGTCGCCCATTTGGAAAGCGAAAACCGTCAGCTGGTAGAGAAGACCAATTACATTAAATCCCTTTTGAGATGCAGCAATCTATGGGTGATCGGCTTGCCGGAGTGCTCTGAGGGGAGCGACCTGGTTGAATTTCTAATTAAGTTAGTTGCTGAGATCTTCCACTTTGTCTTTCAGTGGCCTCCGAAGCTAGACAAGGCTCAAAGCATTGGTAGATCTCCAGCGGGTGGAGGTGATGGCTCTAATTCATGCATTTTCATAACTCGGTTCTACTACTTTCTTGACAAGAAGGCTGTGTTACAGCAAAAGGGCAGAGAGGAGCTGGTCTACCATGGGAGGAAGCTATTTATATTCCCGTCTTTAGCTCAGGTGTTGCACTGAAGCGGGCTAAATTCCAGCCACTGTACGTCAATTTCTTGAGAAAGGCATGAAATATCCTCTGAATATTTACCAATTGTTATATCAGATCATGGCCCCCTTACTCTTGACATAGTTCTTTCGATCCAACCCCAAACCTCTCCATGATGGCGATTCAATGCCCTTCTTTTATCTGATATATCTTCGAAGTGAGATTATCTCTTACTCTTCTCATCTAAATAAAACCCGGAAGGCTAAATTGGAGGACCTTGCTAAAGCTATTCTGGATCTGGGCCGCCAATATTCTCAGTCACCATCTCCAGACCTAAATAGACACAGACTAAACTTGCAGTCCAAATATTATCTTTTATCCATCAAAGATGCAGGAAGGTTACTGTTGCATTCGTGGGCTAGATACTGTGAGCACGGTGACAGGGTGAGCCATCTGCTGGCACACCAATTAAATCGCTGTCACAAACTAGGTGGTGGTTGTTTGTTAGTTTGTGTTGGGGAGGAAGGGAGACCACACAGGGAGTGGAGTTCTTCAGATTTAATTAACTCACTTTGATGATAATTAATAACACAAATGTGTTGTTCTGTAAGGGGGGATGGACTTGCAAATGAGCCACACAATGAATATATACTACCTACTCTGCTCTGATGCGACACACGTGATGGTACTATACAGAGCATACGCCTTACTCACATACAGGTTACTTACAAAATGTAGTGATGAAGGCACAATTAGTAAACTGTATCCGTCAGGTCCTTAACACATAAAACAATGTCCAACCTAAACAGGAGTAAACTCTCAATGAACGGCAACCACCCTCTGGAGCACTGTGTCTATGTAGCAGCTTGATTACTAATCACCCACGGGTGTGGGTTCTTAAGGTATCCAAGCAATCACA
The DNA here is from genome assembly GCA_016801145.1 of Umbra pygmaea. Taxonomy (NCBI): domain Eukaryota; kingdom Metazoa; phylum Chordata; class Actinopteri; order Esociformes; family Umbridae; genus Umbra; species Umbra pygmaea. Next base: position 2,676 of record JACXGM010032750.1, on the reverse strand, counting down.
TATCCCCTGCATCCAGAAGGTGGTGCACCAGACCATAAATTAAACATAAACAAACTTAAAACTATTAGCCAACTCAAATATTCAGTCCATTAAACAGACGACACAACCATCCTAGGTCTCATCTCAGACAACGATGAAACCGCTTACAGAGAGGAGGTAAATGTCTTGGCTACCTGGTGCCAGAGCAACAACCTCTCTCTCAACGTCAGCAGACTAAGGAGATGATAGTGGACTTTAGGAAACGGCAGAGGGAGGGTCTTGCCCCCATACACATCGATGGAGCTGAAGTCAAGAGAGTTCCAGAGTTCAAGTTCCTCTGTGTGTTCATCAGTGACGACCTCACATGGTCCAGTCAGGCAAGCTCGGCAACAAAAACTGCCCAAAAGCGCCTATACTTCCTGAGGAGACTCAAGAAGTTTGGATGTCTGCCAGGATTTTAATAAACTTCTACAGGTGCACCATTGAAAGCATCCTTTCAGGTTGCATTACAGCATGGTACGGCAGCTGCTCCGCTGCTGATCTTAAGGCCCTTCAGAGGGTGGTGAAGTCAGCGGAGCGCATCATAGGCTGCTGTCTCCCCTCAGTGCAAGGCATCTACCACAAGCGATGCCTGAGGAAAACACAGAACATCCTAAGAGACCACAGCCATCCAGGCCATGACCTTTTCTCACTACTGCCATCTGGTAGACGTTACCGGAGCTTTAAGGCACGGACTACCAGATTAAAAAACAGTTTCTTTCCGCAGGCCATTCTGCTGCTCAACATGGAACATTGATCACAATCACAAATCATTTCTTGAGCCCTGACATTCTCTGGTCACTTTATCCACTCTACATCTGGTGTAGCAGAATTCAATGCACCTTTAAAAGTTATTTTCCATGGCATATTTTATAATATTTATTACTTCTGCTGTCGTACACTCTCCGGACCAATGCTCAGTACATAGTGTATTTTGTTTTTATTATTATTATCGTTTTAAAAATTCTTTATATTGTAGAAATCCTTTTTAAGCCTCTGTGTAGATGTGTCGAGCCTTGTCAAAAATAATTTCTCTGCATAGGATGATGTGATGTTATCCGATGCATATGACAAATAAACAACTTTGACTTTCACTATGACAGTCAAACATAAAACAAACTCAGTTCAGTTCATGTAGATCCCTGCTTGTCACGTATCCACGGGAAAAGGCAGAGACAAGTGCGAAGGTTACAATAATCAAACTCGTGTTTATTAACCAAACACTTAGACGCACCACTTTTGGGCAAAACGTGGTGTCAGTAATAGGAGGTAGATTCTGGAATAGCTTGCCCCTCCCAATAAGAGAGTGTCCTACTTTCAACACCTTTAAATCTCACTTAAAACAGTGGCTCCTAGAAAACCAAAGATGCACTCACATTTAAGTGTCACACACTTCATCATCCATACATTCTACCTCACTAAATTGAATGCAGTATAGATGCGGATAAACAATGTCTTTGTAATCATGCTTTATTTTTTATTTTTTTTGTCGTTTTGTCAATATGTATGTCACCATTATGTGCACTTTTCTAAGTTATAAATGAATGAATGAATGATGTATGACTGTTGGATGTCTTTGTTAGTTCTATGTTACCTGCCTAGGGACTGCAGATGAAAAGTAGTTTTCTTTACTAATTCTGGCATATTTACATGGTGTTTTTGAATACAACAATGTTCATAAATATGCATGGTCCCTATCAAATAAACCAATAAAATAAAAAATAAAAATAAACTTGATAATTAAACAAACACTGCCACGAGGGGCTAAACGTAGAGAAATATATTGGAGACACGGAACATGACACGCAACAGGATACATTGATGAACAGGGGACTGACAGAAACATGAGGGTTAAATAGCACTTCCCTAATACATAATACAGAACAGCTGCGCACTAAAATGACATCACACTAGACCTAAATAAACCTAAAACAGACACAAGAGGGAGCCAAACACAACACCATACACAGGGGAGAAACTATAGCAGGGAACAAACATTGGGAAGCAACCAAATACTAAACCGTAAAACACAACCACCGTGTAACACTGAATAGAAAACAATAAATGCAACCTATGCAAAAGGAAAAATAACAGAAAAGGGGAACTAAACCCAGCCCATCCAGAGCAGGCTGTGACAGAGCCCCCTCCCTACGCCCACCACACCGGGGTGGGCAAGAGAAGGGGCCCGGGGTCCGGAGGGACAGAGAGGGGCCCAGGGTCAGGAGGGACTGAGAGGGGCCCTGGGTCAGGAGGGACTGAGAGGGGCCCAGGGTCAGGAGGGACTGAGAGGGGCCCTGGGTCAGGAGGGACTGAGAGGGGCCCAGGGTCAGGTGGGACTGAGAGGGGCCCTGGGTCAGGAGGGACTGAGAGGGGCCCTGGGTCAGGAGGGACAGAGAGGGGCCCAGGGTCAGGAGGGACAGAGAGGGACACCAACACCGGAACCAGGGCAGGGACTGGCGCAGGGACAGAGGCAGGGAATGGCAGTGGGACAGGGAATGGCACTGAGACAGGGGCTGGCAATGTCACTGGGACAGGCAGTTCAGGCAGCCCGGGGAAAGGCAGTTCAGGCAGCCCGGGGAAAGGCAGTTCAGGCAGCCCGGGGAAAGGCAGTTCAGGCAGCCCGGGAAAAGGCAGTTCAGGCAGCCCGGGAAAAGGCAG
>JACXGM010032749.1:0-12524 GCA_016801145.1 Umbra pygmaea | reverse complement strand
ATATCATACTTTGACAGAGATATCATACTTTGACAGACATATCATACTTTGACAGACATCATACTTTGACAGAGATATCATACTTTGACAGAGATATCATACTTTGACAGACATATCATACTTTGACAGACATATCATACTTTGACAGAGATATCATACTTTGACAGAGATATCATACTTTGACAGAGATATCATACTTTGACAGACATATCATACTTTGACAGACATATCATACTTTGACAGACATATCATACTTTGACATTGGAAATCCAGGCCCCTAGAGAGCTCCTTTAGGAAATGAGGCTACGAACGAGAACAACTTCTGCAGTCATACGACTTGAACCAGTCAGCAAAGAGGAGGAGGAGGCAGAGGAGCGCGCCAAAACACACATTGAGGTAATCACCTTAGCAGCGTACTGTTAATATGGACTCTGTGGCTATGCGAAGAGGCAAAAGGAAGATGAATTGCATTGGTATTTGGACTCACAACCTCAAATGTGTCAATATTGATGTAACAGTTTTGCATTAAGTTGGTTTTGTTTGAAATTTATGTCCACTACTTCATTGCCATACCGTGGAAATCCAGAGTTCTCGCGAGAGCACAATTTGAATTTGCTCAGCAAGTTACTCTGGTACCGAGTAATTCTGCTCATTAACTATAGACCTCAACAGTCCCGCCCACAGCCGACTCTGGAAGTAAGAATACAATACATTTTCTCCATTGACAATTTGATTATATGCCATAAAATCGTAACCGTCGATGGTAGACTTAAAGCCAGCTACGACATGATTAAGCGATTGTATATGCTCGAATAGAAGCCAAAAGTTCATGGGTCACCAACCTTGTTTTGAGATAAATGTATTTTATTTGCGATGTCTTGGATAAGTTCTTCATTACCGTCGTACACCTGTGTCGTAGCAAAAGATATGGATAGTTAGAGAACTGTAAATACGGTTACTGAGCTGTAGATTACATCATATTTCAAGAATGACATTGTGTAAGTGAAGTTAGCTAAAGTTAGGTAATTTAAAGTACTGTAAAGGCGGAAAGATAACACTCGCAATGTTTTATGAGATGAGTAGTTCCTTTGTTCGGTATAAAAAATATGTACACAGTCTTGTACCTTTGACTTTTTTTGGATTTGCGGTTTTTTTTCACTCGAAATTATATTTTGTATGCTTATGAGTCATGTCGTAGCTGGTTAGCCTAAGGCATAGTGTAAAACTCTTTATATACAGATTTTTCCAGAATCGGGAGAAATGAATGAGAAATTTACTTCCGGAACCCAAGCTCTCTTGGACGAGGGGCGGGACTGTTGAGCTCTAGTAGCCGAGCTGCACCAATCACATCAGTGTATCTGTTATAGGCGTGCCAGAGGCGTGTTAAACAGATGAAGACAGCGCTGCGACCATCTTCTGTTCCTCTTTTAGATTAAAAGCCAAGTCTAACCCTACAGTCACACGAGCGACAAAAGACAAGCGACACCACTCACTTGGTGGCCGTTTCTGTATTGATACTAGCATGACGTTGCCTAGTATCTGCGAGAGGTCTTAAAAGTTACTTCAGAGATATTGTCAAGTCACAAAAAAGGATGTATTTTTATTTAAAAGTATGTATTTCTTGATAGAAGTAACAAAATATTTGAGATAAAATGCCCAATATATCAGATATATACAGAAATACGATGTCCCGAAGCATTTCCGCCATCTTGAATAGTTTTCTTCGACTTTTTTTCCCCCGCCTTGCTCGTGACAGCGACAAGCGCTGCTCGCGAGCTGGGAAATGGCCACTTGCGTTGAAAATGAATGGTAGCTTGTTGCTTTGTCGCTGACTTTTGTTGCTCGTGTGACTGTAGGGTTACTTGTTTATTGTAGCAGCCAAAGTCATTTCAAACAACTGGTGTTCGCCCGTAGCCATCTTGCAATGTTTACTAATGTCTTCGATGTAGCAGTGCTGTCGTCATTTGTTGAGCTTGCTTCGGGCCTGCCTATATCAGAAACACCAATGTGATTGGTGTAGCTCAGCTACAAGGGCATTGTTAATGAGCATCATTACCAAATGAGTGACTCAAATTCAAATTTTGCTCTAGCTAGAACTCTGGATTTAAAGGGTAGCTTCAACTCAATTTAGAGTTGTGTGACTTACTAATTTAAGGTATCTGATGTGGAAAGTGATGTTGATTTAGGTTACAAGTTAAACAGTCATAGCTGGTTTCTCAATATTAAGATATCCTGTGTCTTGGTATTTTTAAATTCTGGTAGGATTAGGGCTGGGCGAAATGGCTGAAAACTCTATCACGATATAAGTGTTTCATATTGGTCGATATCAATAATTATTTATCTGTTTTATGACCTATTTAGAATAAGGAGCAGGAAAAAACACCTTCCACTGATTATAATCCCCTCAGATATAAAGGCAGAAATGTCAACACAACCATGGAAAACACTCAAATAATTAAAATGAAAACATAAGTCACAATGAACCCATAACAAGTATCTGTTACACTAAGGTGCACAATTAGAGTACTTAAGCAATGCTTAATAAAGTGTAATAAAATAGTGCAAAGTATTAAATATAAACAGAGAAACCTGAGACCTGAGAAGGTGGGGGAAAACAAGTTTGTGGTATTACCAGTCTTGGTGAGGACAACTGTTTTGCATAATTTGCAGATGACATTGGTCAGACATATTTTATTGATATTGATTACGTGTATATCGCGAGACATATCGTTATCGTTTTATATCCCAGCCCTAGGTAGGATCATTTTCATTACCAAGTCTTCCATAAAATATTTTACAACATTGATATGTTTCAGTGAAGCAATCATTTTCAGGTATGTCAGTAATAAATAATAATTTCTGTGCAATGAAATGGCTGTAATTGCATGTATGTTCACCCCTGATGAGTTTTCATTCCTGTGTCACAGTGCCACCTACACCTTGTTTGAATGAAAGCCATATCGTCTTTAAATACATTGTTCTATCTAATATTTTACCCAGGCCAATTTGTGCATCAGCCTCAACAAAATCCACAAAAGACATCTTCAAGGACAAAGAAAAGTGAAAAGGGTATATTTGCTTTTTTACATTGCCATTGTGGTCTTACTTGCATTAGTACAAGGATCATTTTACTTTATTACCTCCTATCATTGTATATTGAAAGAAGTGACATACAATTGTTTCGCTTTTAGGAATACAAATTTGGCTGCAATGTATGTTGTATGTAATGTTCTTGCCTTATCCCTATCTCAGTATTATGTTTACATGATGGTGGTTGTATCTTTAGTTTTTTAACTCTCAAAATTTCCAGAGCCTCAGTCCTAAGTACTGTTGGAGATTTATACATAAATGGAAAAATACAGCTGTTTTGTGTGTGTAGTTGAGTGTCAAGCAGTTGACTTGCCCAGTCCTCAGACATTAGCTAACAATACTTTCTAAAAAGAATACTGACATCTGTCATTGAAACTTTACAGTGCTTTCACCTCTTTGGGACCATCTACAGACCTCTGCAGCAGAAAAAGCTAAAGAACCTGGTAAGCATGTGTGTAATGTTACTGCCTTTTCTCAATATTACATGGCTTGTCTTATACTCAATAAATAGAGTTTATGTGATGGTGGTTGTATCTTTAGTTTATCAACATGACACAGCATTATCCAAAAAGAAGAGGTGGTTGGATGTGTAATAGTAATTGTTGCTAATTTTGTTCCTCTCAAAGTTTCCAGTGCCTCACTCCTAAATATTTTTTTTTAAACATAAATGTAAAGTTACAGCTGTTTTGTGTGTTTAGTTTTGCTGCTTTGAAACAGTATGTATTGTAAAAAATGCTATATAAATGAAGGTGACTTGACTTTAGTTGAGTGTCAAGCAGTTGACTTGCCCAGCCCTCAGACATTAGCATATCTTTTTTGCTAAAAACAATACTGACATCTGTAGCTAAATTAAATTTTACATCTGTCATTGATATTTTACAGTGCTTTCACATCTGTGGGACCATCCACCGACCTCTGTAGATGAAAAGGTTAAAGAAACTGGTAAATTTCACAGTCAACTAAATTTAAACGTACAATATGTAGTTTTTGGGCGCTAGTGGTCTCTCAATCAAAACAATAACAAAAGATGTTCTTGGATGACGTTGGGAAGAAGTGTGCAATCGTGGGATTTGTTATCGTCGTCAACCAGCCAAACTAGGGTTGCAGGCATAGAGCAACTAGAGCAGTGAAAGGTTATATTGTCAATTACATTGACAAGCAACAAAACAAAACGTCCTGTGTCTTCGAATTACATTACAAATTTGTATGGGTTTGAAAGTTGGTGGAAACATTTAGGATAATGTAAGCAAACAGCTAAAAAAATATATATAAGTATTGGTGATTTTTGCTTTTTTAATGGAAAGTACATCTTTTGTTATTATTTTGATTCAGAGACCCCTCGCATCTAAAATCTATATATTGTATCTTTAATATAACTTTAAAGTACATGATTGTTTTTATGTTTTTTTATGTTAACATCTGCATAACCATATCTAATTATGAGGTCTTCATTTATTATAGAAGCCACCACTCTGCAAACAGCTCTGCAGCTCTGCAGGAGGCTAAGGAAACCATTGAAGGCCTAAAGACAGAGATTGCCACCTTAAAAGAATGGGTTGATATACTGAAAGAGGACCGAGATTTCCTTCGGGAGAGACTTAGAGGGTAAAACTGATTTGAAGTCATTACAGCTTCAAAAATTGATTTTCATAACACCATTGTCAAACAATTCCTATTCTCTTTTCACAGCTCTTGCTATAAGAAGAAACAAGGGGGTAGATGTGGTCAGGAATATCCCACCTAAAGAGCAGGCACCTGGAAAGAGGAAACAGGATTCAGATGTAACCGCTTCTTCATCCTCTGATTCCTCATCGGATTCTGAGCCCGATTCTGAGTCCCCAGTGGCCAAGAAAGCCAAGAAGTTAAAGTTCCAGCCCAAAAAGGCCAAGAAAATGGACAAAAAACTAAGAGGTTGTACTCAAATTGATAGTGGTCAGTCTCTAATTGGGCATTATATAAAAAATGTATATCAACACTTAAAACACATTTTAATCACTATCTGTAGTCGATTCCACAGTACACCATGTGTTGTTATTTTTGACAATTAGAAAACAAAAGGTCATGGTCTAGTTCCACCCCAAACTAACTGGTTTGGAATTGTTCCTTATATTGACTAATACGGCAAATCCCAGAAGTACACCAAATCAACGTTACTGCAGTAATCACTCCCCTGGAAGTAGTTATGTATTATTCCTTTCCTTCTGAATTTCACAGCTTTTTTTTAGCCCTATTGTTTTTGTGTAAACCAAGTTAGAACAGAGACTTGTCAAAAATGTGTTACAACTGTGACATTTCTCCCTTTTGACTTGCCACCACAGTAATGGTAGTGCCCACAAATTGTTTTATGAGCTCCGTTTGTTAACAGAAATGTAATGTTTGCCTATTTTTGTTTGATGATTAAGCAAATGTAAAAACTGTGACCTGTATTACAGCACTATTACTAGGCTGGTTTGATTTAATTAGATTCAACCATTAATGCTTTCTATTGTTCTACAGTCAAAACCCCTGACGACTCCATCCGCCGCTACAACATGGTGTTGGAAAAGATTGAAAAGGAACGCATCAGCAAAGCTGAAGCATATACAAGGCTTGGGGTCGATTGGAATACCATTGTGTTTCAGGCTCCGATTGCAGAAGTTGCAACGACTAACCCAGATCTGTTCAATACATTGAAGTCCACTTTTAAAAGAAAGGACAATCTGAAAAGGTTTGCTGAAACTTGCAGGGGTTTTTGTGAGCAGGAGCCTACCGCTTCAGCTATCCTAAAGAAAATGGATGATGGATCCTTGGATATTTTTCCAAGAAGTAAACCATTAGTTTATTTTTACTGCCATTTGTTTGTGCCATGTATTTGTTTAGTTTAGTTTTGTTCAGCAGTAGCAGTTTTTGGCACGGGCGAACCGGGCAACTGCCCGGGGCGGCATTTTTTTATGTCACGTGGGGGCGGCACTTAAAAAATATCCTATGCGACACAAAGCATTTTTCTATTATCCATCATTTCACTGTGTGGGGAATTGGCGCCCGCTCCAGCTGCATGCGCCCCTGCTTGCTGAAAAAATGCGATGCACATAAGCTGTATGAGATGGGGAAAGGGGAGGGGGCGCTGGAAATCCCGGGCGGAGGTTGTTAGAGGTTTTGTGTAATACATCCGGTTACCGCTTTCGGTCATTAATTCTCAGCTCCCCCCATTAACATTTGATTAACTCTATATTGTGATTACATAACAAAACTTTTTGGGAAATGGTTTTCCTTAAATCAGGAATTTTACGTTCAGTGAAAGGATGTCACAATATTTGGCAGAAACGAAAACTGTTCCTACAGCAGCAGTGTTTTGATTACCGACCATATTTACGAAGCAAGTGCAGTTGTGAGGCGCTTTACGATTTGCACACCACCTAAAGATGACGAGGTGCTTTGGCTGAGAGCACTCAACTTAAAGAAAACACCAAAACGACCCGATGTGTGTTTATATCACTTTGTTGACAAGAGGCGACTGAAGAGCACCGTTTTCCAGATAAGTGGCTGGCCTATGATGCTCCAGTGAGGATAAGACCTCTCGTCAGGACGTCAACACACTCAGTTAGCGCTTGTTTTCGACAGGTATTTTAATGTATGCTCTGTTTGATACGGACCAACATCAATGTATCCCCTGTCACTGTAGAGACAGTATTACTATTTACTCCTACCGAACTTGTTGAACAACTAAGTATTTTGACATTGATTAATTTATACAACCTGTACATTTTTTATTTGTTCCCATGACAGTTTAACACTGTCAGGGTTGCAAATAAAAGAATACGATAAATAAAATTTATATACACGATCAGCATTAAGCAACACTTTATTTTAATGGAATACACAATTGGGTAACACTTTAGAATAAGGTACCATTTATAAAGGGTCTATAAGGGGTTTATAATAACACTATTAATGGTAATTTAAGCAGTTGTAAATGCATTATAAACCCTCTGTAAGCACATTAGTCACAAAAGTCGAAAAACGGGTCAGGTTGCCAGATATTTACTTTTCTTCTATTTTTTCAGTTATTAATCATTTATAAATGTAGTTACAAATGCTAATAAGAATGACACTAATTTACCTAATTTTAATGGTTGCAGTTGAACAATACAGTCATTTGTGGTTATTTCTCCACTTTCAATTGTAATGTTGTGATGCTTTAATCTTTCCATTCAACACTGTATCTGATTATTCGGTACAGCGTTTGGAGTCATGGTGGTTGTTTAACAAATGGTCTAACATGAAATCGTACATGTACATACCGTTGGTGTTCAGTCTTCTCATTTGGTGTCATGGTGGTTGTTTATTAAATGGTCTAACATGAAATTGTACGTGTACATACCGTTGGTGTTCAGTCTTCTCATTTGGTGTTAAATATTCTCATTTACTAGCAGTCATTAAAACCCACCGACTGTGATATAGCTGAGTGCACTTTAACATCTGAATGTTTATTTATTGTCACTTTTAAGCACATTATTATGAGGTATAAACCTGAAAGGAGACGTTGAAATGATGTGCCTATTACTATATATAATGCATTATATAAACCTAAATAACACATGAAAGGACAGCTTATTTTAAAATAATGTCCAAATTACCAATTACGAATGAGTTATAAACACTTTATTAGACCTGAAACACCTTATTCTAAAGTGACATACCAAATACCAGTTATAAATGTGTTACAAACCTATATAACACATGAATGGATACCTTATTTTAAAGTGATGCCCAATTTACCATTTATAAATGTATTATAAAGCCTTTGCAACACTTGAATGGTTACCATATTCTAAAGTGACATGCCAATTATCAGTGATAAATGCATTATAAATGTATATAACACATGAAAAGATATCTTATTTTAAAGTGATGTCCAAATTACCATTTAAAAATGGGTTATAAGCACTTTATTACACATGAAACACCTTATCCTAAACTGACATTCCAATTAAAAGTTTTAAATGCATTATAAAGCCTTAACAACACTTGAACAGTTACCTTGTTCTAAAGTGACATGCCAAATACCAGTTATAAATGCATTATAAACCAATATAACACATGAAAGTATACCTTATTTTAAAGTTATGTCCAAATTAACATTTTCAAATGAGTTATAAACACTTTGTTACACCTGAGACAACCTATTTAAAAGTGAGGTGTTAATTAACAGTTATAAATGCATTATAAAGCCTTTACAACACAAGAAAGGTTACGTTATTATAAAGTGACATGCCAATTACCAGTTATAAATGCATTATAAACCTATGCAACACATGAAAGGATACCTTATTTTAAAGTCAAGTCCAAATGACCATTTACAAATGAATTATAAAACACTTTATAACACCTGAAAAACATTTTTTTTTTGCATTTTTCCCAGAGTTTCCATTCTTCCCAATTCCGACTAACAATGCCTTGTCGGCAGCTCCCCAACTCCTAGTACAGATCTGTGGGATGACAAGGGACGAGCACATGGTTCATCCAACCACATGTCATACAAGCCGCCAATGCTTTTTGCACTGTTCACCCAACACAATCCTTTAGTTGGATCATGCACAAGATGAATACGTTCACAGACTATACTTCCGTGATTTAATTTACTGGCGCCTGATCTGAACACAAGTTTCTGGAGAGTGACATGTCAGGACAGATAATCTGACTCATCTAACCCAAATCCCGGGCAGCGCTTTGCTCTGCCTCGTGCAGAAGGCCCGGGGAAAGTCAGAGAACCCATGGTCAGGCTCGTCCCCAAGACCATTATGATGTAGACTGTCCTGCAACGCAGCAACTTAGCCCACTATGACACGCGGAACACGAAACATCTCATTCTATAGTGATGTCTCATTACCATATAAATGCATTGTGAAGCTTTTAAAACACTTGAAGGTTTATCTTATTTTGAAGTGGTGTGCCAATTACCATTTATAACTGCGTTGAAAACCATTTTCATTACTACAAATGTTAACAAAACAATAACTTTATGGGAATAATTAAGCTTAGTTCAGTAGGCCATAAGAAAATACTACATTTATCTCAAGAATCTTGTCATAAAAATGCTGCATAAATACTAGTGATGGGCAAACAAACCTTCATTGCTGTTCTTCTAGCAGCAGGATATAACACTGGCAGTATTAACTCTTATTTTATTTTTCAAAATAAAAGCAATTTTGAAATATAAAACTTTGCAAGGCAGTGAGGAACATGCAGGACAGAGTCATGGAGTCACACTGGGGACTTTTGATAAGCTAAGGAGTTCTCGGAAAGCAGCTGTAGAGGAACTTGGAGTGTATGTGTTGCTGTTGGCAGGTTGGTCCACCAGGAATGATAGAATAAGACAAAAACAGGAGGTGAGATGAGGGTAAGAAGAGGTGAGGCAAGGGCGGAGACATTCTGGGTAGGTGTGTTGGGAGGCCTGGGAGCCATGCGGGGCAGCTGGGTCATCTTAGTTCTAGAGAAGGAGGAAGACAAGTAGACATGCATCAGTTGATATGGGATCAAATATACTGTACTGCTACAAACTCCAAATAAACTAATTTTTTCAATGAACCCTTTAACATTAAAACATGGTTAAAACACAAATTAGTCTCTACTAAAACTGTTATACATATCTTTTTATCCATGCATTTGTTGTGCTATAGCCTTTTGGGTTTGTTTTTGTCCTGTTACCATGGCTTGTATTATGCTTACCTGGGCTAATGGTGTATTCAGTGAGACATTCATAGTTTGTTTCTTCTGCAGCCACCTCCTCACAAAGATCTAAAATCTGACAGTACAAAACACAGAGTAAAAAAAACATGAAATAGTACTAATTGTGCAAATGAGTTAATGTATTTATGGTTATGTTTCTAAACACTTTATTGAACCTAATCTTACCAGAATCTTATTAGTGTGTCACTGGCCATCCCACCGTCATGACAAGCCATCTCTACCTATAGAATACAAGTAACATTAAACTGTAATTAGTTGTGTTGATTCTAAAAATCAATAACAAACACTATGAAACAGTGAAAAAAATGTCACATGTAGCTTGCTTTTCGATAGCTAGACTGATCCATCACATGGAAGTTTGGTGGATCATACAAACACCAGAAACAGTGATGGAGGAGCAAAAAAACAAAACATGAGACTCTGTCTAAGCCGATCTGGAATTAATTAATTCATGAATGTAACAAAAAGTAGTCTATTTTACAACAAACTGAATAGGGCAGCTAGCTAGTTAAAGCAGTAAAAGGACACAGTAATATTATGCTAGTGAGATGAGGTTCATTGGATTAACAGAAAATGTGCAATATGCATCAAAACAAAATTAGACAGGTGCATAAATTTGGGCACCCTTGTCATTTTGTTGATTTGAATACCTGTAACTACGTATCACTGATTAATTGTAGCACACAATTGGTTTGGTGAGATAATTAGACCTTGAACTTCATAGACAGGAGAATCCAATCATGAGAAAAGGTATTTAAGGTGGCCAATTGCAAGGTGTTGTTCTCTTTGACTGTCCTCTGAAGAGTGGCAACATAGGGGCCTCAAAATCTCAAATGACCTGAAATCAAAGATTGTTCAAAATTGGTTACATTTAGCTACATAAATCTATTACAGAAATTTAAGCTGTCAGTGTCCATTGTTGAAGAACATAGTGAGGAAATGGAAGACCACAGGCACAGTTCTGTACTGTGTTCTTCAGTTATTTGATAGATCACAATGAAATTGCTAATCCAAACACACAATTATTTATAAATGTATAAATTGTCAGCGTTGTCTGTAAATATGATTTGATTTAAAGATGCATCTTAGAACCCTATCCTACTGTGTCACTGTGCTTACATACCGCATCAATTCAGCTTGGCTGATGCACAGACCATGTGGTTTTAGCTAAAGCTTATTGTTTCAACAGTTCTGGGGCCTCATTTATAAACGTGGCGTACGCACTAAAGAAGAAGTACGCAGCTCTCTACACAATAATTTTGATTTATAAAAAGCAAACTTGACGGGAAAGTGTGCGGTCCTTCCCGGCATCTCTGACCCATGTGTAAGCACAAAAACAGGTGAAATTAGAAATGGCGACAGCGCCGGCAGATGGATGAACACGTGAAGCTGTCTGAAACTGCAGACTGTCGTGTAGCTACACAAAATCGAAATGCTGCCTGAACAGTTCACAAATCCATTCTCAAAATCAACAGCCTGTGGTGAAATACAAATAAAATAAAACAAGATTGTAGCCAACGTAAATGCAAATAAAGACACATTTGCAAAATGTCAAATATGTTCTGTAATTATATTGGCATGTTATGTAATTTATCCATGTAAATAATACGGTAAACAGAAAAAAATCATGTTTAACACTGATATTCTTGTTGATGCCTCTGTCTGGCAGAGCAGAAAGACAAATAGATGATAGAAAGTCATTATTGTCCATTGGGTAAATTGGTTTAATAGTATACGTCGTCATCAGCTACAGAATCATAATGTTCATTTATACGCGTTTAGTTTGTTTCATTTTTATGTGTTCCATCGTGACGCATGTCTTAACCATTTTGAAAGGTGCAATAGAATCAATTTACGCAGAACAATTGCCCATTTACAATTACATTAATAGCGACATCTGTAGATTATCAGATACAGTCAAGTCAAATGGATGGTTATAAAAAGCCATTCCATCACAATGCGTATTGATGCAAAATGGCTGATCTTGCGCTGTTAGAAGATACTAATAATAGCCTAATAGTGCATTTTTTTATAATAACAGGATTTCTGCCGACTGGCACTTTCCAAAGGGAATTGGCTGACAGGTCAGGGTTATCTCAGCCAACCCTTAGCCGGGTTATGCCAGACGTGTTAATGGCTTGTCGCATAATTAGCCTACATGAAGTTTCCGTAGGCTACACCGCGGGTGAACAGGCAAACACAAAAGCACAATTTGCAGCTATGTCCGGTTTGCCAAATGTATTAGTGCTATTGACAGCACTCATGTTGCCATAAGGGCACCGAATGAGAGAAAATGCTGTCATTAATCGTAAGCATTTTCATTCCATCAATATCCAAATAATTTATGATGCAGACATGTTGCTCACTAATTTAACTAATCTTCCCCCAAACATGGCAGACTTTCGCGATGAAGCGCTAGACCCTTTTTGGCATCGACATTGGTGTCTGACCACTTTTTTTTCTCAGGCTGCATTCACATTGTCTGCAAACTTTTGCCACTCCAACACCTTTTTGGCATTAGTAATGGCCACACTGTGCCCTCCAAACAACATTTTCCTCCTCTTTTACACCTTGCCAACAATTTCTACTTCACATTGAGGGAAGTTTCTTTTTTGGTTTTCCTCTCTCTGTTTGCCATGATTTCTCAATGAATGAATATTAATTTCGGGGCGTTACACTGACTATTTATGGGCAATTATGGGCGT
>JACXGM010032748.1:0-12435 GCA_016801145.1 Umbra pygmaea | reverse complement strand
TGTGTATACATCTACTGTCCTCACAAATTGATTTAGTCCTTTTAATTCCCATTTGTGCCAGATCTTATACACCTAATTATCTACTGTCCTCATAATTACCCATGTTGTCAGGTTGTTATAGTTTGAGTTATGTTTTGTGTATTCAATATTTGAAGTGAGATTTGTGTTGTACGGCTCAAAATAGATTTTTTGATGTTAAAATCACCATTGTGGAGCCAGTGAAAATGGGTGCTCCCTTAATGCAGTAAAAAACTGGTTTGGGAAACAGTGTCCTTTTAGTTCATAAAAACCAGTATGTGTGTGTGTGTGTGTGTGTGCGTGTGTACCAGTTTATTGAAAGGGACAGAGCCAGATGAGGGATGGCGAGTGGGTGTGTAATGGCAAGGAGATCAAATGTGTTTTTAATTAATTCAAGACACTGCAGTAAAACTATGTTTTAATTAAGCTGGAGGGGTCAGGTCTCCCTGTACCTAAACCTCTCCCCCAATTACTGGGCCATCTTTACACCTTATGTTGCCACACTGCCACCGGCAGCGTTTTGGTATGGGACTGTTTTACTGGAGGATGCGGGGGGAATGTAAATCAACCCCACAGGCCGACGTGCAGATACAAATCAAAAGTTGAACTAACAGTGTGTATGTGTGTGTGTTTGTGGTGTATGTTTTGTGTAGTGTGTGTAGTGTGTCATGGTTATGTAGTGTGTACCAACACTGAAGCCCCAATGTTTATTAAGCATTAATGTTGAATTCTTGAGTGCGGTCATGCTGTGATGTTTTCTAGTTCGGTTTGTTTTAAAATAAAGTTGCAATCAATTGAGAGCTTGTCACATGAACTAAAAATACTTTGTACCGTGTGATTTAATGTGACGACCGCAACGAGCACAAGGTGAAATGACACCCAAGTCATGGTTGAAGACAATGGCTGCTGTGTCCATTTATTGCCCTCCTGTCTCTTTCCTTCCCCAGACTGCCCCCTCAGCTACATGATCACTCATTTCCCCGTGTGGCTGCAGCGGGGCTGGCTGTAGGGCTGGAGCAGCGTAGCCTCGCCTGTGGAGCAAGGTGACTGGATGTTCCATCACCAGACGGCCACCGTTCATAATGATGCATGGACCAGGCCTGGCCACAGTGGGACTCAGGCAGTCAGGCTCACAGGGACCTTTACGAGCCAAATACCACAGGGCCACAGTCAATCAGACAACAGGCAAACAGGTGAAGACGACTGTTGGACCACTACATGGGCTTCTACTTAATATTACCGTACCACAGATCGGGAGGTTAATGAAAACTGTCACTGTGTTCTCTGTGAGGCAGTTCTCCCTGTCTGTGACAGGTTTGTGTAATGAAGGTACATCTACTGTATTCACTGAAACACTGGAGTACATATTCTTCCTATAATTTTGTAAATGAATAATATTTGCTTTAGATGGTAAACAAATTACAGTAACTGGTACATATTGTATCAAGTATCGAAGAACATTTTGAGGACTGGCTACACCAGACTACAATTTAAACCCTCTCAATTGGTCATACTTGCCAATTTGATTGTGTTTATTAATTCCTGTATCATAGCAAATTAGGCTGACAGCAACCTTTGAGATTTGCATATCTGTACATAATTGTTCCAGTTTGAGTTTACTCCTCCATATACAGTCACACACGATGGTAACAAGCAAGTAGCTTGTCTTGATGACTCCCAAATATTTTCTAGTGACATCTGAATGCGGCAATGCACCCCATCTGTCCTGTAAACAAAAACAAAGATAGAAAGTAGGATAATACTTCTCTTGCTTCATTTTGCCATTTAGTCTTAATTAGATCACAGTCAAACTAAGAGGAGCGCATGTGTGTTTGTTGAAGTGTACGTGCATGGCTGTTCACGAATATGTGCAGGTTTGTTTTCGTTCCCTTGCAAACCGTTACTGGAATGTTACTAGAAAGATGTATTCAAACCTGATTAAATCAAAAGGCCCAAACTTTGCGTGCGATCCACAGCTTCAACAATCAATTTAACTAATAACAAAATGATAACCTGCATCACCTTACTCTTATAATCTCTAAACTCATACACATGTTACACTGGATGCTTGAATTTTGCAGTGTGAGCCACTCCCATTATTTTCAATGAGATCAGGGTGTGTCTGTATTCGCTTTAGCAGCTATTAACAGATAATGTTTTCACGAAACTCCAATGCCGCCCCTCTGCTAGAACACCAAGCATTACTACAGCAACGTGGAAGAGCACTTCATTTTCTTGTTCCTTAACCCCAGGTCGTAGTTTGTGGCTGACCAATCTCTGCTTCGGTAGCTGCTGTAATTTGTCATAATTCAGAAAAGAGCACATATTTGGGGTTTTTCTGTTGTGTCGAGCGGGTGTGGTGTGGATTCTCAGACCAGACATTACCAACTGTAGAGAAAAGAGAAAGTCGTTGTAGTTTTGCAGTCAGCAAAGCAGGTGCAGAGACGGAGGAGAAGCCTGTGATGTGGTTTATGTATGCTGGAACGGCAGCGCTGTGAATGTGTGTACACAGATATTAGCATAAAAAGGCTTTGCATATGATCTGAGTATGTTGGAGGAGAAAATAGAGAGAGAGCAAGAGAGAGACAGACATTGATATTGAGTGTGTGTGTGCGTGCGAGTGTCTGCATGTGTGTGTGTGTGTGTGTGTGTGTACATGTGCGTGTGCGTGTGTGTGTATGTGTGCATGTGTGAAGAGAGGAAAAATCCCCTGCTACTTTGCAAGCTGGAGACGATGGCATGTTGCTGTCTACAGGGCGTCTTGGAAACCCTCACATTCACGCCTAATCTCCCCCTGCAGCCAGCCTGAATGAGCAACTGAAGCCGTCCTCTCTGACGCATACAATAAAGCATGTACGGCAACTCACAGATACCACTACAGTCAAGCCCAATTAGAACCTACAGTACAGCGCCCAAGCTGAGGGTGGGAGGGACTCTACGACACCAGCACCTGCAGAACGAACTCCGTTCAAACTTGTGCTGATGTTTGTTTCCCACTGTGATTCCTATAAAAAGAAGGTAACAGCCCATGGTTATAATCCAAGTGCTGTAAGGGGTGGCTTGGTGTTTGTCTGAGATACCGCGCGACATCGTCTCCTCTCACGTGTATGGGATTTCTGTTCAGAAGGACTCAGTTTATATGTGTAGGCTCATTAACATGAGCATCCCTGTACTTGGCACCTTCAGAGAGGCAATCGGGGCTGACTCCCAACATGGTGTGATCATCAGCGGGCTGGTTGGTTTGATGTCACCAAACTATGGTACGTTCTCTCTCCAAACCCCCCTCGTTGTGTGTTCAAACATCTGCCAGCAGATTTTGAACTCCAGTTGTGAGTGGTCCCTCTGACGTCTACACAAAGAAACTAAATCATAATTCCATATGGTGTCTGCTCTTTATTCTTCTGTCCCTTTTATGTATTGAATATTTAAACTGACGACACAGTGGCTATTTTAAATAGCAGGCTACACTACTGATGAGAGCCAATAGGATGTATTGCATTGCATGAAAATCCGGGGAAGAACATACAGTTTGTGCTAAAAGTATAGGTTTGCAATGTGACTTGACTTCATCCTTGCTCACAGTATATCAGTGCCAGAGTCAGAATTAGTTTGTCGTGTGTGCACTAAAGGCGACGCAAGACACAGTTCCGTTCTGAAATAGTTCCGAAGCAGCTTCCTTCTTCACAACGTGCTTTAATCTCTCTCTTTCTCCCTCAGCCCCTCCCCCCTTTTCTGCCTCTAAATTGTTGTTGTTGATGTTTTGCTCCCCCCCCCCGTCTGCTGATTCCCAACGGCATGCTAATCAGAGTTTTGTAGGTACAAATGTTGAGCTGGTCCTCGGCCCCCCCGCAGGGCCAGGTTGACTGGCAGACGGAACCACTAATAGAAGTTGTTATCGTGGCGATGCCGAACAGCTTGCCATCTCGCCATCCCAAGTTTAGATTCTGTCCCTCGAGACCGCCATTAGACAGAGCCTTCCCTGCACCGAGGGTCCAGCCCCGCGCTCGCACACACAAACACACACAGACACGCACACAAACACGCCGAGATTAACAAATGTAAAGACGCACACGGAGCAGAAGTGTCCACGGTTGTAATTAAGCCGGGTATGGAGCGATAGATAAGACATAAAAAAGGAAGATGTCATTATCTGTGACACTGAGTGCTGCGAGGTCAGGACAGAGATGTTCATTTAGAGAAACAGAAACATATGGGCGTTGTGTATTGGTTGAAGATATACAAACCATTAAAATATGAATATACTGTCATGTTTCTGACTGAAATCACCAGACTGATTCATGTAGTATTACTGAAAATATTACTGTAAACAAATAGTTTTGTAGAAAATGCACGAGTCATTGATTGATAAAAGGCAACTGTTGGAAAAAAAACAAATAAATCAGCTGTGGCAGTGAAGTCGTCACTCATCCCCAAATCCACTATTACTGTACATTTATCTACATGTATTCATGTAATGATTGCTAATCGCTGTCGAGTTCTTATCGACCACAGCTGGGAAATATATTCAAATTAAGTGGTTTCTCCAAACACCACCAAACTTTGTCAAAGGGAAGTGTTTTTCATTGTCGCGAGAGAAGAATGGTAGAATTGGAGTGCTGGCCTGAACAGTGGAGCCAGCTGAAGAGGCAAAAAACTGCAATCAAATCAGAAAACCGAGAACAAATATTTGTGGAGGGAAATCAAGAGCTCACAGAGGTGGGAGGGACTGTGGCAGATGCATTTACATAAAAACTCAACATGTTTTGTTTCATTAATTTCTTTCTTCCTCCTTCTCCACCTCCTTCATGTCCTTTTGCTTTACTCCTTCTCAGTCCCTCTCCGTCCCGTTTTCTTATGACACGCCTCCCTGTTTCCTTGTCGCTCCTTCTCCTGTTTCTCCCTGACCACCTCCTCCTGTATCTGTGTGTCTGTCAGTCTGGCTGGCTGCAGGAGAGTGAAGCATCCTGGGATGCTGTAAAGAGTGGCTGCTCGGAGACGTCGGCACGCTTCACTAAAGCAACACCTGCTTTGGCTGTTTCAAAACGCCACTTAAGCCCACCTGTGGGGAGAATGGAGGTTTGTACAGGGGAAGGGGGGCAGGGGGGCATATAAACAATGTCTTATAGCGCTATGTCAACAGGATACAAAATACAACTGAAAAAGTCTAAATAATTGGGAGAAAATTAAACTTCACTTGCACAAAACACAAGGCAAACTAGTCATGGGCTTCCACAAAAAATGTAAAGAATCCCAAACATACCGGGAGAAATAGTGGGGAATAATTTAGCTTTCAGCTTTTCTTTCCACTGGTGCTGGATTCTGTTTTTAGGTCAACCACATTATAAACATTACCAGGACTAGGTTGTATCTCCCAAGAGGCCCAACTTGACTGTAAGTGCCCGGAACTAAAACGTCTTAAAGCACACCTAAACATACACAAAATAAAATAAAATGTTAAGCTGTGATTCCGGATGTCAAACTGTGATTCTAGATGTCGAACTGTGATTCTAGATGTTAAACTGTGGTTCTAGATATCAAACTGTGATTCTAGATGTTAAACTGTGACTCTAAATGTCAAACTGTGATTCTAGATGTCAAACTGTGGTTCTAGATGTCAAACTGTGATTCTAGATGTCAAACTGTGATTCTAGATGTCAAACTGTGATTCTAGATGTCAAACTGTGATTCTAGATGTCAAACTGTGATTCTAGATGTCAAACTGTGATTCTAGATGTTAAACTGTGATTCTAGATGTCAAACTGTGATTCTAGATGTCGAACTGTGGCCCTGAATCTTCCTTGTTACTTGCTTGGCGAAATTCATAAATCATAAATTTCATACAATTATACACCACCTTCCTTGTTTCAGTTTAACCTTATTCCCACATTTCCTCTTTCAAGTTTATTATTGTTTCATTAGATCATTCGTTCATTCATTCATACAGTAGGTATTGATTCAGGGAGACTGAGGTCTGAAATTCATGTCCTGTATTCAGATCAAGACTTGCAATTGTAACAGGGGAAAGCTGTGTGATTACTTGGCATTCCTTAAAGACAAGGGTTCCTATTTTGCACTGGCGCAATGCAGCGCAAAGCCTGGTCGCAAGTGTCTTTGCTAGTTTAAGACTGACGCAGTTGTCAAATTCCCGTCTGGCGCCCACGGAAACAGGAATGAACACTGTCTAAAAATCTTTTGTGATTAAGTGCATGAAAATAATAAAATAAATGGTTGAATTAATCTCTTTAAAATTAAATCAAAAGGAAGCAAATAATACAGATTTGTGATTGGTCCTTGACAACGCTGTTTGCGCATTTGCAGCGAATTCACATTAGGTCTGGCAAACTCAATTAATTTAATGGATTTGTGTTACTCATCGACAACTCATGAGTCCCATGGTCTGCTAGGCGAGACAAGCTTGCAATGTTTTGGACTGTCTGCTTGACCTAATTGCATTTGAATATACTACCTTTATACACCATACCTACAGACGTGAAGAACATTTTATGTTATTTCAGACAATATAGTTGGCTGATTCGCGCGATTGACTGACCCATGCAGGAACTCATAAGTGATCGACAACTCATGAGTCCTCGAGAACTCGTGAGTCATCATGACTTGTGAGTTCTTGAGTAAGTCCCATGGTCTGCGAGTTTGCAGTGTTTCCGACTCTGAGTATGAGCATCGGGAAGTTCGTATAACCTGTCTTGGACTGTTGCCTTGCTCACTCAGTCGCTTAACTTGTGTTTGCCTACGAAATTTTAAGTTATAAAGCTTTTGGCAACTAAGATGGATAGGACTAGTAGTAGCTAATGTTGCAAGAGTTTTGTGTGTGTCACTTTTATCATTTTAGATCGAATTGTATTAGGACTGATCCGAGTTAAAGATACTAGAGACTCGCAACTCATGAGTTATTTTAAAGCTTGGGTGAAAGATCCGAGTGAGTCATGACTCAAGCAGGTTTAATTCACATGTATGTCTTACCCTGCACATTGATGGTCAACTACTTTGTTGAATTTACTTGATAGTTTTTCTGAATTGAATGTTGAATCTGTTCTTTTTCCTGCACTATTTGTATTTAGTGACTACATAAAGCTCTGGAGAAAATGAAGAGACCACTGGTTTTACAATTGATTTTAAGGAATGTATTTGTGTAAAATGAACATGTTTGTTTGATTCCATTAACTACTGGCAACATTTCTCACAAATTCTAAATAAAACAATTCTAATTGAGGGCATTTATTTGCAGAAAATTACAACTGGTCAAAATTACAAAAAAGGTGCAGTGATGTCAGATCTTGAATAATGAAACAAAAGTAGTTAATAATAAATTTTATAAAATACAATACTAATGTGTTAACTTGGGAATAATTCTGAAATCAGTATTTGGTGTAATAATAAATATTGTATAACAATAACAATTGTCTTTCATGCATCTTGACATGCTCTCCACCAGTCTTTCACATTGATGTTGGGTGAGTTTATGCCATTCCTGGTGAAAGAATTTAAGCAGCTCGTCTTTGTTTGATGGCTTGTGACCATCCATCTTCCTCTTGATCACATTCCAGAGGTTTTCAATGGGATCAATTTTAGAATAATTTGCAGTTGTCTCTTAATTTTTATATCATGATCTTGATCAGTGTTTTAGCACCCTGCTAGGAGCTACATCCCGTTCCAGTTAGACAACATCCATAGCTAAAACCTTACATTTGTGTGCCTGTTGCAATTATTAAGTGTAAAATGTGTTGGCGTGCATCAAACATTTTGATCCCACCCAAGTATGCATTGTCATGAAAAAGGTTGGGAACCACTGCCTTGGCAACTACGCAATCTTAAAATAAATCAAAAAAATCAAAAAAACATCAAATTTAACTCAAAACCGCTGATAGCATCCAGGTTGTTTCAGTGACATCCCTTATCATATGGGGGATGTAAATGCATGCTATTTCATTCAAACCAGATGTCTGGAAAATGTGCAAATATGCACTAAATATCAGGTCTTAATTTGTGCAGTGCTATTTTGCACAGAATATGAGTTGTCAATTTGTGAATTTTAGCACAAATTGTCATTACTTTTTGTATATTTTGCAAGTATAAGACTGATATGAAATGCATGGAAACAAATTCCTTCCTTAGCGATGCAAACAGCCTTAGTAGAATAACAAAATTAAAGTAATAATAAAAAATAGGACACATTTTCACAATGAAAACTGGAAAGAAAAGTATGGGAATAGCAGCAGTAGAATAAATGATACACACAAGATAGATTTAGCGGCAAACTAGCAGGATAATACAGTATCTACACTAGAATCTGTGCTTATCTTGGTGTGTGCATGAATGCTCCGGTACCACATACTACCATGTGGCATTAGATTAAACAGTTGTTTTTTAGGGTGACTGGGGTGTGTTATGATACCCTTGGCATTTCTCAGGCACTGTGTGAAGTACAGATCCTGGATGGATGTTTGTTTGTTCCCTGTGACCACCCCACACTCTGCAGCGCTCCGCGTTACCTCTCATTGGTGTTCCAATAACAGGCGCTGATGCAGCCAGTCCAAATGCCCTCAATGGTACAACAATAGAATTTAGTGAGGATCTTGGGGCTCATGCCAATGTTTCTTAGCCTCCTGAGTGGGAAGAGGTGCTGCCATGCTTTCATAACGTTTGGGTCTGCTGTATTTACCAAGCTAGATCTTTGTTGATGTGGATCTTAAAGTTTACTACTTGCTCTACCTCGGCCCTGCTAATGAGGATAGGTGTGTTTGTATGTTTTACCTTTATCTCACTAGGCAAGTGAACTGAGAACAGCTTCTCATTTACAACAATGTCCTGGGGAGTAGTAGGGGGGGAGAAGAGGGGATAAATGAGCCAATTGAAAACTTGGGGATAATTAGGTGGCCATGATGGTAGGATGGCCAGATTGGTCATTTGTCAAGGATGCCAGGGTCAATACCCCTATTCTTACGAAAACTGCCATGGGATCTTTAGTGACCACATAGTCAGGACACCCGTTTATATGTTTACACAGGGCAGATGTCACCTTCACTGCCCTGGGGCATTGGGAATGATCATTAGACCAGAGGGAAGAGTGCCCCCTACTGGCCCTCCAACACCCCTTCCAGCAACATTGGTCTTCCATCCAGCGACTAACAATGCCTGACCCTACTTCAGAAGCAAACCAGCAGTGGGATACTGGGTGTGTGCTCTCTTCTCTGCATCCAGTAGTCCATGATCAGGTCCTTGGATTTGCTGACATTCAGGGTGAGGTTGTTGGATTGCCCCCATGTTGCTAGAAGACCTCTTTCCTCTAGGCAGTCTTATCGTTATTGATGATCAGGCCTACCGTGGCATTTTCAGCAAACTTCATGACAGTTTTGAAACAGCCTGTTGCCACAAAGTATTGTGTGTACAGGGAGTGCAGTAGTGGGCTGAGTACACACTCCTGTGATCAGGGTTAGTGTGTCAGAGGTAACTGCCCATCTTTACCACTTGTGGGTGCCCTGACAGTTGCACAGAAAGTTGTTCATGTCCAGCAGGTAAGTAGCATGAGAGCATGTGATCTGGGATAATTGCCTGTGGTTTTCATCGAGATTGAATTGATACATTTGAAAACCTAATTACATTTTCATCCAACTTAAACTACATTTCATGAGTTCATGTGTAATGTAATACATTTATCCCTAAACATAATGTGTTTTAGTCCCTATCTTTCTACCATTCTTTATACCAATGGCATATCTCAATAATTGCAGTGATTGAAACGTTGAGTACTGTTTCTATGTTAACCTGTGGCATGGTGAGTACAGAAAACGTTTTTTAAAAACGTTTATAAAGCATAAATAATGCTTGCTTTAGATGGCTATAAGGGCCTTCATAAATGGAGTACCTTATGTGAAAGTACCGTATGTGCATGTATTGACATACAGTATAAGAATGCACAAGTAAATAGTTAGTACATATCCAGTTTATGATGTTCACACATTATTTATTTACATGTGTATAAATGATGAGTTTAGCAATGTCCACATTTATTTTGGCTTTTCCTAATTTTTTTTCCACTCCTGGTTTGTCATCTCCATTTCCTATTTAAGCCTCATCACATTGGGCAACTGCTTGTAGCTGAGGGATGATCGAAGATTGATCACATGGTTCTGAAAAGCCATCAGGTTCTTACCATGTCTCTTGTTTTACGGAAGCCTTAAGTCGGTATGTGGGAGGTTTACACATTTTGCCACAAGTTCCCAACCTGCACACAAAGAGTGGCTTTAGAGTGACAAGTCAAGGTAATTGTCTCCTAGTACTTACCCATCTACCCCAGGCAGAGATGTATCAATTTCCGCCAACCATAGCCGTGCCCGCAGGCATAGCTGGAATGCCATGAGCATAAAACACTGAAGTTGTGTTGCAAAGCCATAATATCATCATAATTGGTATACATTGTTGATTATAACAATTCATTTATGGGTTTATAAATGTATGAACTGCTAATAATTAACCTACAGTAGTGTCAATGAAAAATGTACAGTTAATAAACAAAATACAATTTTTTATGCTTTCAGACAGTTGGTAATCTGCCGAAGAATGCTCTCAAACAATGAATTTCTGTTTGATAAAGGGTTTGTAATGGAGATATAAAATAAGGTGTTAATGTTTATTCTATGGATACAACAATCTGAAAAATACACCTGAACGCACAAGTGCAAGTGTCAAGTGTGTGTTAGAGCAGGTGTGATGGTGAGAGAGATTGTGTGGAGAATTATGTGTGTTTGTGTGTGATGTTTTGAGGGCGTGTTACTTTGCATGAGGGTGACTGTGTGTAAGGGTTTGAGTGTGTGTGGGTGTGTGTGTGTGTGTGTGTGTGTGTGTGTGTGTGTGTGGGTGTGTGTGTGTGTGTGTGTGTGTGTGTGTGTGTGTGTGTGTGTGTGTGTGTGTGTGTGTGTGTGTGTGTGTGTGTGTGTGTGTGTGTGTGTGTGTGTGTGTGTGTGTGTGTGTGTGTGTGTGTGTGTGTGTGTGTGTGTGTGTGTGTGGGGAGGGGGGGTAAGGGAGTATATGAGGTTGTGTGTGTGCACAAATGAAAAAGAGGACAAGGCAACAGAGTAGAAAGTATTTTGAAAGCCTTTTTTAACTACTGCTGTTATACACACGCACAAACATTTATATAAACCACACTGTACGGTTGTCTCTGAACAATATGACTGTTTCACTGGGCACGGACATCATTTCAGAAACAGAGATAACGCTGATGAGTGTGTGGTGTTCTCCCTTCCCTGTTGTCCATTCTAAGAATCAATAATCCGTGTATAAATACGTTATTAATAAAGGAGTTAAGCCGCATCTATATTTCATGGTGTTGGAAGAGAGCTTTTCCCTGATGCCATGGGCTTTAGTCTGTATCGTTCATTTATAATTAATGGGGATCACTAGGGAGCATGTATTAAGGATCCCACCGCAAGACTGAGAGAGGGAGGTTGAGAAGGGGGGGAGAGAGAGAGGGGGGAGAGGGAGAGAGAGAGAGAGAGAGAGAGAGAGAGAGGGAGAAAATAAAGAAACCCATCGGGCCATCTATTTGGGGCTTCCACATAGCTCGTCAGCCAGTAACTCAGAGAGGAGGTTGGCTCTGCATTTTCACAGATGGGAATCAGAGAACACTTGCCCAACATGCGCGGGGCTTTAAACAATAAAACAATCATTAATTTCTCATTTATATCAAGTGGAGTCAAATGAGAGTAATTCCCCAGGAAATTTCTGTCCAGCTTTTGGGTAATGTGTCCATTGTTCTTTGTTGTGGAGTGGAGTGCCAGAGTGCCCAGGATGTTAGGATGTGTGTCAGTCCAGGATATGCATCTGCTTAGTTTCGGGCAACGGCGTTGAGAAAAAGGCCTGATTTGTGCAGTTTGGCTGCAGGAGAGGAGAAAGACAGTGCTGACAAATGCATTAATTACTTTAGCAACTTCATTTTTTAATTAACCTTACAAGCCACCTTCCAGGTACAGCCTCCCAGACAGATGAAGAGAGCAGGGGCCCAAGAACCCACATGCCTTCATTCATCCGCTATAGAAAAGCTCACATCAAAGAAGAAATGAAGACGAGGGGAGAAGAGATGAAAGGCTTTTTAGACAATAGTCCGTCCGGTTCTAAAACAAGAGATAAGGTTGTCATTATTAACATACATTTAGAATCTCACTCCTCTTAATTAATAAACATAATGTCATACTTAATTATTTTATGGGTTTTGAAATATTTCTGTATTTGGGTGTGTCAGCAACTCTCTTTTTGTTGTTTTCTTGATTGAAACAGTAAGTGTTTTCCTATGCCTTTTTCCTTGCTTCCCTCCACCTCGTCTTTCTCTCCGCTGAACGGCAGGGGCGGACTGGGGCAAAAAGTCTCCCCTGGCATTTTAGCCACATTCCTTTGTGAGTG
>JACXGM010032747.1:0-12526 GCA_016801145.1 Umbra pygmaea | reverse complement strand
CCCTCCCCCGTCCCCTTCCCCTTCATCAGCTCGTGCACCATTTCCCCGGTGACATCAGTGACACCCATAAAATCCCTAGCTGCACCCACCACAACATCAATCCTCGCATTCCGTCCCTTAACCTGGCTACACACATTCACCACACTACACAAGAACGCCAAAAACTCCCACACTTACCATACTCATGTGCACCGCCACACCTACCACACCTACCCTGCCCCCTGCACACCGCCGCCACATGCCCCATACGCTGGCAGTTAAAACACCGCAGCGACGGTGGCACATACTCCCTCACATAAAAACTCATACACCCTAAGTACACCCTCCTCGGCAACGGCCCTCCAAACTCCAACAACACCGTGGGACTCACCTTATCTAACCCCAGTGCCCTACTGCCCAACCGTCTCACTCCCACCACATCCCCTCCCGACACCACCACTATTAACTCCTCCATAGAAATATCTTCCGGAACACCCGTGATCACCCCTCTCACCTTCCCCGCACTCCCTGGCACCATACACTTCACCTTACCCCCATTCAGCACCTCCAGCTTCATCAGCTTATCCCTCTGCGCCTCACTACCCACCACAATAAGCACCCTACCCCCACTCAAACAACTAGCATCCTCAACCCTACCAACCTGTTCCATAATCGCCTTCGTGAGCGATACCAGGTGCAACACCTGACGTGTCGGTTCCAAAAACACCACCACCACCTTAAACCTCTGCTCCCCACCACTCACCGCCGGCCCTTCACCCTCTCCCGAACTACTCCCCACTCCCTCTTTCTTTCGCGCCCGCTTCTTCTTCCGACGACTTCCCCGTTCCTCCTCAAACTTAATCCCCACACTATCCCCACCCACACTCTCACCCGAGCTCCCCACCATGCCGACCTCACTCACCGCACCGCTGTCGCGACCCGCCACCTCACCGGCAGCTCCCCCATGCAATACGTCCAGCGCCAAATGCTCCGCCTTCTCCTGCTCACACTCCGTGGCAGCAGATCCCCACGAGGACGCCACGCACCCCGGTTCCGGCTCCCCTCCTCGCACGTCCAACAACTCCACCCAGCCGGCCCACGTCAGACGCGACCAACGCTTTGGCTTAGCCCCGCACCCGCGCAACCACCGACACCTCTTCCCCAGTTTGGCTTGCTTATACAGACACTACCTAACTAGCTAGTCTAACGCGGCTGCATCCACTCGTCCCGTCCTGTTCCAACCTACGTCGAAGTGACACACCGGAAGTTCTCCACAGTCCCCCACTCCCATCTACAGGAGTAAAACCTCTTTTTCTTCTTCTTTTTCTTCTTCTTTTTTTCTTCTTCTTCTTCTTCTTCTTCTTCTTCTTCTTCTTCTTCTTCTTCTTCTTCTTCGTTGGTGTTTAACGGCGGTTGGCATCCAATTGAAATGGTGCATTACCGCCACCTACTGTACTGGAGTGTGGGCCAGAGACAGGCCCGACCTATATCCGGCCACCCAACCCTGTGGCCCTCAAAAAAGAAAACAATATGTTAAAACAAACACCCCCCTCCATCCCCCAAGCAAGTGCTCCATAGTAAGCCCCTGGATACCTGCCTCCCTCAACCTGTCCCCCATACACCCCCTCTCCCTCACATAGTGCCCACACTGAACCAACACATGCTCCACAGTCTCCTCTGCCTCACAATAATCACACCTGCCTGTAGCGTGTTTCCCAATTCTAAACAGTGTGCCATTCAATCTACTGTGCTCTATTCTAAGCCTAGTGTAGATGGCCCCCTCCCTCCTTCCTCCCCCTAGCTCTCGCCTCCCCCCACCTTCCTCTGGAGGTGCTGGAGATGTCTTCCCTTAACCCCTCTATCCCACTGCTCCTGCCACTTTATCACCACCTTCGCCCAAACCAAACTTTTTGCCTCCCCTTTACTTAACTTCACCACCATAGTGACCTCCTTCTCCCCCAGGGCCTTCTTCGCTAGCCTGTCAGCAGCCTCATTTCCCACCACTCCCACATGTGCCGGCACCCAGGCAAATATTATTTGGCACCCTTTCCGCACCACCCGACCAAGAGTCATTAGCACCTCCAAAACCAGGTCCTGCCTGCTGCGGGAGCTACATGCTTGCAAGCTTTCCAAAACAGCACACGAGCCTGAGAAAATTACCACATTTCCCTGCACACTTTCCTCCACCCAATGCAACGCCAACAGCACTGCAATCAACTCTGCCGTGAAAATGGCCAGATGATCTGACAGCCGCCTCAAGACCCTTCTACCACTGGCCTCCTCAATAAACGCTGCCCCCGTCCGCCCTGTGCTGGGATCTTTCGCCCCATCCGTGTAGATACGTACATACCCTCCATACACTGACCTCAACCTGCTTGAAAAACAATGGCCTGGATCTCTCCCCTCCATACCCCCATGGATTTACTCCAACACATGCAGGTCCACCACAGGGAATGGCAACATCCACACTGGACTCTGAGGTATAGCCACTGTGGGACAAAATTCCATTTCCCCAATGCCTAACTGCCTTGCCCATGCTTTCTTATTGACCAGTGCCTTTCTCACCTCTGACTCTAGACACACCACAGGGTCCATCGTCCCCCTGCCCTTTCTAAACCCACTCTGCTCAGGTGACATCAACCTTCTAACCTCCAGAAAGTAGGTCAGCCTGTCCACTATCATTCGCTCCATAACCTTACAGACATGTGACGTTAAGGCTATTGGCCGATAGCTGGATGGATTTGACGGTTCATGCCCTGGTTTCCGTATTGGTATCACCACTGCCTCCTTCCAACTATCTGGCAGCTTCCCCTCCACCCACACTCTGTTGTATAGCTCCAAGAGTACCTCCAGACCTACATCAGTCAGATGTCTAAGCATCACATAACACACTTCATCCTGTCCAGGTGACGTCATTCCAGCCCTATTTATCGCCCTCCTCATCTCCCCAATGGTAAAGGGAGCACTCAACGCATCACTGACATCTTCCCTCCTATCGTGAACCCCGTGATACTGGTCCATCGTTCTCAACCGACCTCTACAACCCTCCTCTGACAGATTATCTGATCCATGTATTTAAACAAATGTCTTTGCAACCATCTCTGCCTTCTCCAGCTCCGTTGCTGCCTGTTCCTCACCACTCACCAAAACCGGGTAATCCCACTCCCTCCTCACCCCACTCATCCTCTTAATCATTCCCCATACCTCCCCTACCGGCGTTACCCTACCTATACGTCCACAGAACCCCCGCCAGCACTCCCTCTTTGCCCTCCTGATTGTGCGTCTAACTATAGCCTGAGCTTTCCTATACCAAATCAGACACTCAAAACTGTGCCTCACCTTTACCTGTTTAAAGGCCTTATTCCTACTCCTCACTGCTACACTATACTCCTCTGTCCACCATGGCACTGCAGCCCTGTTCCTTCTCCCAGCACTTTTAGGAATTGATTCCGTAGCGGCCCCTACTAAGGCAGACCTCACTACTGCATTCAGATGCTCCACCTCCCTACTTGCCTCCACCCCACTTCTCAACACCCGTTCACTCACCACCTGAAACCGCCCCCCATCTGCCTTACTAAACACCCACCTACCCCTCCCCTCTGCTGATCCCTCCTTCACCCTCTGACCCACAACACAAACAATAGGGTAATGGTCACTACCCACTGTTGATTGCCCCGCTACCTCCCACTCACTGGTTCCAGCTAGCTCACTGGACACCAAAGTCAGGTCCAACACCGATTCCTTTCCTGTGTGTATATCTATTCTGGTTCCCCTCCCATCGTTCAGACACACTAACCTCCTCGCGTCCAGGAGAGCCTCCACTACCTGTCCATTCCTATCCATCCTTTCCCCGCCCCAAAGAGCACTATGCGCATTAAAATCCCCACACCACACTTCCCTACCGACCCCATGCCCCTCTACCCTCTCCAGAGCCTATAAAACCAACCTTTCACATGGGTTATAGAAATTCACTAGCACTATCACCCCCCCAGTCACCCAGACCCCTATCACTACATACTCAAGTGCTACCCCAACCCCTAGCACCCTGTACTGGAGCCCCACCTTAATGAATGTAGCACAACCACCACCGACACCTCCATCCCTGTCCCTTCGCACACCCACATAGCCCTGTATAACAAACTCCAATGACGGCCTGAGCCACGTCTCCTGAATACATATCACATCAGGCTTAACCGGCATGCCCTCAATGTACTGCTTGAATTCCTGCCCATTTGCCAACAAGCTCCTAGCATTCCACTGGAGGACCACTACCATAACTAAGATCCAGCCTGGCATGGCTCCGGCCTAGGCTGATTAAGATCCTCCTGGATCCCTTCCCAAGTCAGCCCTGTCACCCCAAGATACCTTTCTGCCAATTTAACCACCACCTGAATCCTTGTCGTCTTTGATTTGATGTCCGCACAGCTATTTACCACCCCCGCTATAAACGTCGACAACTTCCTATTAGCTATACGAATGTCCTCACCATTTGCCTTCCCCGTCACCTTCACCACCTCAGAGCCTAACCCCTTCTCCCTTTCACCTTCACCCCCTTGCGTCTGTACTACCCTAACTGCCTCTGCATACGACACCTTACCCCCCACCCTTAATTCCTGCACCTTAACCGCCTGCCTCATAACCTCACATCCACCAAACGCCACACTGTGCTCTCCCCCACAACTACAGCACTTTGGTGCCACCCCATCACCACATTCTCCATACTCATGATCACCTCCACACCTAGCACACCTCCTCTTCTCCCTGCAAACAGATGCCACATGCCCAAACCTCTGACAATTAAAACACCTGAGCAGCTTGGCCACATACGCCCTCACAAAAAAGCTCACATACCCCATAGTAACATTACCCGGCAACCTTTCTTCCTTGAAGCACAACAACACCGACTGGCTATCCGCCCACACTCCATCCCGCTGCGTCCGAAGCCGCACTGCATTCACCAGCACTCCTCCCTTAATATTATCCATCAATTCCTTAACCGTCACACACACCGGCACCCCTGTGATCACTCCTTTTGCCCACGGTTCCCCTGGTTGCCCAACCACTCTGGTCAACTCCACCCTATACTTCCCTATCTGCTTCACTCGGAGGGCCTTGTCCCTCTGCAACTTATCCCTACACACAACAAGCAGAACCCCATCTCGCAGCACTCTAGCACTGCCCACATCTCCAATCAACTCTTTAATCACCACTGTCAGCCTAATCGGATTCATGCTCCCCACACCTCCGTCCTTCCCACCACTTACTAACGTCAGTGCCACTGTAAACTCTTCCCCCCCACGAACCCCATCCACTGACGGCGTACCCCTGACTTTCTCCCCCTCCGAACCACTGCTAGTACCTGACTCTAAAACACTGGTTTCCAGCTTCCGTCTCTTCAGGGTCTCCTCTTGCCTACCACTACCTCTGACTGTCGAAGTACCCTTCGGCCCCTTCTTACTCCGCCTGACACCCCCTGACTTACCTCCACTGTGCTCCATTTCACCCTCACTTCCCCCACCGCTGTCATCACCCATCTCTGCCCCAGTCACAGCACAGCCGTGCCGAACCGCCGCCAGCGTTTGAAGAAGGCGTCCGAGACCTCGCTCCTCAACACTGTGTCGTTCTGCCCTTATTGATTCTTAAAACAGAAGAACTGTAATCGGCTTCCCCCTGGTCACAAAACACGCTCGAAACTACTCCTCAGTGCACACTTTGTTCCTTTTTATGTGAACAAACTACATACATCAGTCGCAAACGGTAAAAGACCACTGCTAGCTACCTTAACCTCAATCGCCGGTTGACAATTGATAGTAACTCAAACTAGCCTTACACTCTCTACCTCATCCCCCCTTTTTTTCTTCTTCTTTTTCTTCTTCTTTTTCTTCTTCTTCTTCTTCTTCTTCTTCTTCTTCTTCTTCTTCTTTTGTGGAGTACAGGCGGGTCGCAACCAACTGTTATGGAGCATACACCGCCACCTACTGTATCGAAGTGTGAAGCTGGTCACGGCCACCCACCCCTATATCCTCTTACCCAGACCTGTATCCTTAAGAAATTGCAGTAGCCCCTTCACCACCTCCCCTCCACCACCACCACTCTCACTCCCCAAAACCCCCCCATGCCCCGCTTCCTCCCCTCCCTCCCTCCTAACCAGCCCATACAACCTTTCCCTTTCCTTATCATACTTCTCACAATACAACACTACATGCTCCACTGTTTCCTCTACCAGACACCCCTCACACAGTCCGGTCTCATGCCTCCCCATTATCCTCAACATTGAATTCAGCACTGTATGTCCAAACCTAATCCTACACCACACAACATCCTCCCTACGTCTCCCCCTATACACCCTTTCCACCCTAACCGCATTCTGAATCCCGTAATATCCCCTTCCCGTCCTACACTCATCCCACTGTTTCTGCCAGCATTCCAACCCCACCCTCCTTATCATCGCTTTCATCTCCCCCGCTCATACGGTATACTCACTTCTCCCCTTTGTGCTCCCCTCTTCGCCACCCTATCCACCTCTTCATTACCCTCAACCCGACATTCGCTGGCACCCAACAGAACCAAACCACCACCCACACCCTCTCCAACCCCAACAACAGCACCATCAGCTCCGCCAACAAATCCCCCCTATCTGACCTACCCCGACTTCACACTACTCAACACAGCCGCTGAATCTGTACACACCACCACCCGAAGCAGCCTAACCTCCTCCACCCATAGTGATGCCTCTGATTTGTGGAACTCATGTAACTGTTTGGTTAAACCGCGCTCGCGAAAGTCTGTTAGTCTTAACTGCTGTACTCATAGTCTACTGTAAAACTTTACTGTAAAGAGGCATTTGAAACATTTGAGACAATTGAAACATTTGAGTCTAGGCTTTTGAAATGCTTTGAAACCTTTACTCGACAGGGACATCTGCTGGCAACTTTGATTATGGCACACAACAGTTAGGTTAATTCCACCATGATTAGACAGACACTTCTGTGGCCGGACTGAACGATTCACGCACATCCTTCATCACAAACTGCATCATTTTGAAACAGGGGTTTATAATTATAATTTGTCAACACTGTGGGTTATTGAATGAATTAGAACTGTTTGAGACAATAAACTCTTTCCTAACATAATGTCATACAATCATCTTGATTTGGAGTGATTCCAAAACATCAAACTTATGTGAACTTCTCTGATAAGACTGGGATTAAAACTCTTCAGGCAAAATATACATTGATATTTAATGGATTTGTGTTATGAAGTGCTTGTCCAATAGTGAGGCACAGATGGTTCAGTACTCAGGGAGTCAGACCTGTAATCAAAATGTTGCCAGTACGATACCCAACTGAGCCAACTGTTGTTGTATCCTTGGGCTCCTTATTTAGAAACAATATGTTTTCTACATTGCCAGGGCTCAGGCGATTCCATTTTTTTTCTACCACGTGGCCAGCCTTTGAAAAAGTAATCTCGCAGGGCACAGAGGTTGCAGGGATGGCTAAAAGGACCATTGCAAGTTAATATAGGTGAGGAAAGACCCCTGCATTTTTGGCCCAGTACACCAACTCCAGACCAGGTATGCATCTGCCAGGTACCGTTGAACTTCAACCATAGCAGTGGTACTAGCACTCTGTATTCTCCTGGTGTCACTGACTCTGTTGTCCAAGAGTAACCACAGGTTGTCATCATCACCAACTGGTCTCCCTGGCGTAAAACAAATATCAATTTTTTATTGTATAAAAGCCTGTGACCCCTCGCCAGGATAAGTGGTTGATGATGTGTGTGTAAAGGATTTATACAGAATGTCAAAGATATAAATATATATCCAATAATAATAATAAACCTCTGATGTCATTGGTCCATCTTGTGTCTCTCAATACTCTCACAAATCTCTTAGCCAAGGTCTCGCGGATTTAAAATCTTCTTCTTCTCCTATGGGTTTAATGGCGGATCGCAACTGAATTAAAGTGCATATACCACCACCAACTGTACCAGTCACGGCCCACCCAATTAAGGTCCACCAAACTCAACCCACCACCCTAAGTAATGGAAATATTACCCACCCCCATCACCCCACCACATCCCACTACCTACCCTTCCCCCTCATCTTCATAAACTCATGAATCATCTCCCCTGTGATGTCAGTAACACCTATAAACTACCTAGCAGCACCCACCACAACATCCATTCTAGCATTCCTTCCCTTAACCTGACTACAGATATTCACCACACTACACAGAAATGCCAGAAACTCAACCCTGCCCACCACCAATGAATCCTTACCAACCACACACTCATGCTTACACATCTCAGACAACACCACCTTGTGAACACCCAAATCTTCCTCCGACACCGGGCCTACAACCCGCTCCTTCTCTACATGCACACCCAACCCAACGCTCCCACTCTCCACACTGCTTCAGCAAAAGTGACCTTATCCACCACATTAACACACCACACAGTGCCTCTGCTGCTGCTTCTGAACCATACACCCACCAAACGCAGAACTGTTCTCCCCACCACAATTACAACACCTCACCGTGTCCCCTACCCCACATTTGCCATACTCATGTGGACCCCCACACCTAGCACACCTAACCTTCCCTCTGCATACAGCAGCCACATGCCCCATACACTGACATTTAAAACACCTTAGTGGCGGTGGCACATATTCCCTCACGTAAAACCTAAGATACCCAATGTGCACCTCTGTCCATTGCAGCACTTCCAGGCACCAGACATTTCATTTTAACCCCATTCAACACCTCCAACTTCAGTAACTTCAGACAACCATTTGATACACACTACCCACCACAGGTACCCTCCCACCACTCAAACACTTTGCATCTTTCCCCCTCCCAACCTGTTCCTTAATCGCCGGCGGGAGTGAGACCGGGTGCAACACCCTACTTGTCGGGGCTGCAAACACCACCAACACCTTTATATCCCTGTTCCACATCTTTCTGTGCCGGCCCTTCAGCCTCTCCCGAACTACACTCACCACCCTCTTTATTCTGTGCAAGCTTCTTCCTCCATATATAAGGTGACTCCTCAAAACTTACCCCCACACCAGCAATACCCACAATCCCCTCCGAACTCCCCTCCATGCCGACCTTATTCACGGTACAGCTGTTGGGACCCACCACTACCACGGTAGCCAGACTGCCCCCTCCTCGTGACTGTCTCTCACTAATTAAATCTAATTCCCGAAGTTCCGCTCTCTCCTGCTCCAACTCGGCAGCATTGAAACCCCACGAGGATGTCATGCCAATCACTTCCTGTCCCTCTTCAAAATGTTAATTTTTGGTGCCTCATTTTATACCCAATACGTCAGTGTCTTTTGACAAGTGCGACATGTCATGTGACCAGAAGTGTTTTTGAAACACTTCTCAATCAAGGGGTAGGCATGGACCTGGAAGTTGAAGCAGCCCTGGGTGGCTAACAACGCATGATCTTCATTAGCATTCCATAGACTCCCATTCATTTTAGGGTCACTTTGACAGTGAATCAATTTACATCTGAAGCATTTAAAGACTCTATTTGTCCATTGTTTATTTCTAAAGAAACATGACAATGTATAAAAGGCTCCATTACCTTGTATCTCATGTTATGGCCCCGTAGCAGCCGCTATTGTAAAAATATGCTAACTATTGTGTCATAACCACACGACTTTCTGTTGCACAGTAAAGAAATTACTGTATATACCAGGAGAAGCTTGCAGGCAATCGGGGGACGTGGAGGCCTACAGTCAAGTGAGAAGTCCTTAGAGTTAAACATTTTAATGGATTGGAAATACTTCCTACTCATGCTCTCCATCTCTGCAAGAGGCAAGATTCGATATGATTCAGATTGCTCTTGGCATGGCTACGAGAAGAATTACTACTTTCAGAGACGTTGCTCACAGCTACGTCGTCACACTCAGCTTGAGGCTGCGCAGTACGCTCGGTTACCACCGGAAAAGTGCTTCTAATTGGCTTCACTTGGTCTCTGTAGAAAGAAATGGCATGGCTGGGTCCATTCTGTATACTGTCATTACAAAATATTGGTGGCGCAGAATCCAGAACCTTCTACAACAAATAGTGAGGCATTCTTAAAGGTACAATATGTAATATCAATCAAAACAATAACAAAATACATACTTTGCATTGAAAGAAAACATCACTATACATATATTATATATACTTCTTAGTTGTGTACTTACATTATCCTAAATGTTTCCACCAACTTTCAAATCCAGAGAAATTTGTAATTTAATTTGAAGACACGGGACGTTTCTTTTTGTCGCCCGTCAATGACGTCATATAATATAGTTGCTCTAAGTTCCAGGGAACCGCCAAACTTAACGTGAATAAAGTTATAATATTTTTAACAATACATTACTTTGTCAGTGAACATTTTTTCTGCTGGAGACGCTAGATTGGAAGGTTGTCATTGACGAAGATAACAAAACCCATGATCCCACGCATCTTCCCGACGTCATCCAAGTACATCTTTTGCTATTGTTTTGATTGAGAGCCCCCTGGCAGCCAAAAAATTACATATTGTACGTTTAATGATATTTTAATGCATCTCATTGTAGCTTAATATATTTCCAATACAGGTGTGCCCATAATAATAAGTTACTTATCAGTGTG
Source organism: Umbra pygmaea (assembly GCA_016801145.1). Lineage (NCBI taxonomy): Eukaryota > Metazoa > Chordata > Actinopteri > Esociformes > Umbridae > Umbra > Umbra pygmaea. Next base: position 1,916 of record JACXGM010032747.1, on the reverse strand, counting down.
TGAACATTGATTATAAATTGATTAACATATTTCTAGATACTTAAAGTGACACTCAAGGTGCAGGTATAGGGCATCCCTTTGGCCTGAACATGTTTACTGAAGTGTATAAAGGCTTCATATATGGAGATTCCATCACACTGCACGGTAGACTTATCAGTGCAATCATGATCTCCTTGGCTGCCATGATGGCTTTTTTCAAGGATGAGAACAAGTGTTCAAAGGGGTGAAGACCACTTTAAATCGGTTCACGTTATGGAATGTAGTGTGTCTGACAGTCCGCTTGTGGGTTTTGTAAGGGCAAGCATGAGGGACAAGACCTACAAAGTTGTGGTGAGTTTTGCAGGGAGGATGGTAACGTTAGTTAACATTATCCGTTCACTTTAGCTACTGTAGCCTTCATACTGTATGAGTCATATCAGTCATTTTATCATGCCACTGTCAAAATGAAGCACTGCACCATGTTGCTAACATTACCTTTAACCACTTTCACATACACGCAATATAAAATACACTATGATAGATATAAAATTCAATACACAATACACCATTATTTACACGATTACTACTGAAAGAACTGCTATTAACTGTACATTCACTAGGTTTGGAGGAAAAAGTACACAAGGCTCTCATTGGATTGGAAGTTGTTCAAAAGGCTCTTTCGCGATTGTATGTTTGATTAATATTATGCAGTGGTGTGCTGTGTTTTGAGTAGTTCCTTCCTTTGGAAATGAAAATATATACACAGACTTGTACCTTTGACTGTTTGTTTTTTCACTCGAAATGGTGTGTTGTATGCTTATGAGTCAGGTCGTAGTTGGTTAGCCCACGGCATGGTCTAAAACTCTTTATATACAAAATTTTTTTAGACGTCGATTGGAGAAATGAATGGGAAATTTACTTTCAGAACCTATGCTCTCTCGGATGTGGGGCGGGACTGTTGAGGTCTATTCAATCAATATAGTGAGCATTTTATTTCCTCTTTTATTTGTGAAGGCCATAGTTAGACTTCTTGATTAGTGCATGGGTGATACATTACCTGACTTGAGGACTGATGATACTTGACTTGAGAAGGGATGATACTTGACTTGAGGAGGGGGTGATGCCTGACTTGAGGAGGGGTGATACCTGACTTGAGGATGGGTGATACCTGACTTGGGTAGGGGCGAGAAGTATGGGTGATACTTGACTTGAGGAGGGGCGATACCTGATCAAGGGATGGGTGACGTTTCAGAAGGAGGGAGGATGTTTGAGTGGTTCAGGGTTGATACATGACAAAGGGAGGGGTGACTATTGAGAAGGAGAGGTGATACCTGACACAGGGAGGGTTGAGGACTGAGGAGTAGGGGTGAGAATTGACTGGTGCAGGGTTGAGACATGACCAAGGGAGAAGTGAGAACCAGAGATGAGGAGTGATTCTTTTTCTAATATGTATTCTGTAGTAATATGTATTCTGTAATTAACTGTTATCAATCAATCAATCAACTTTATTTATAAACCCCTTTTTACAACAGCAGTTGTCACAAAGTGCTTTGACAGCGGAGTCAGCGGAGCCCATCATTGGCTGCTGCCTCCCCTCCGTGCAAGGCATCTACCATAAGCGATGCCTTAGGAAAACAAAGAACATTCTCAAAGACCGCAGCCACCCAGGCCGTGAACTTTTCTCACTACTGCCGTCTGGTAGACGTTACCGGAGCATCAAGGCAGGGACCACCAGACCTAAAAACAGTTTCTTCCCACAGGCCATTCGGCTGCTCAACATGGAACACAGACACTGATCGCAAATCGTCTGTTGAGCACTAACACTCTCTGGTCACTTTATGCTCTCTACATCTGATGTAGCAGAATTCAAATGCACCTTTAAAAGCAATTTTCCATGCCAAATCTATAATATTTACTACTTCTACTGTTGTACATTT
>JACXGM010032746.1:0-12526 GCA_016801145.1 Umbra pygmaea | reverse complement strand
GCTACAACATGTACCCTGTTTTTGCATAGCTACTAAATGCCGCTCTTTCATCCACAACGTCATGGTTAGCATTACTACGGATTTATGTGGCTAGCTTACTCTTCGACGTGTAAATAACTTCATTACTTCACATACTGTGTTTAACACTCTCCTCAGCACATATACATATTCACATAACACTATTTTAAACAATAACACACATTATAGGAAATTTATACCTGAAAAGGGGAATAGTTGAATGAAAGATGCACGGACACAAACTTTCCTCAGATCATATGTGTAATGACTGAAGGAAGGAGGCAACGTGCACCGCAACCTAGCTCAACCGTTTCATGTTCCCCCTGCTGGAGTCCTCCTGGAACTACAACATTCTTGTTCACACTTAATGCTGCTGATGTTTGAATGACATTTTGCACATGAAAAATAAGAAATCACAAACGTACTGTACTATAACTGCTGCAACTGACAATAACAAATTTAAGCATAAACTGTGATATACCATTAAAATAACTGTGATATACCATTAAAATATAAAAAATGCCAAAATTACACAATATGAACCATCAACTGCTGTTACTCAACTGCTTGCTCTGACTTACAGGTAAAACAAATTATTCCATCTGTCACATACTTCCCCTCAAAATTAGATGTTGTCCTCAACATCATTACCTGTAGCCATGAGTTTAACCATGTTCAAACACTTTTTATAGGCTGGAACTCTTTAGATACGTTCTGTCTGTCTCAACATAACACATACTATATTAGTCCAATATCTAAATAAATGTCAACTGTTTTACAGTACACCATTTGAATCCACCACAGTTAACTTGTGTAACCAAGTCCTCTACTGTACAATGTTTGTGACATCAGCAGCACTCTGCTGTCTCATGAGTTAATAAGTGCAAGGCAATTTAAACTGTTCAACACAGGAATAGTTTTTTTTAGTTTACATCCCACACAAACAAAAGTGCTGGTTGTAATATGACTTTACTGGTTGTGCCCATACTTTAGTCCTTACATATGAGGGCAGTGTACCAAGGCTGTAGCAGGATGGCGTTCCAATTGTATCATATCTGAGGGTCTTTGGTGGCCTACATTTTCTCTGTGGCCTCTGAGGTCTTATCTCCAACTCTAATTCCTGTGTGTTATCCACTGAGGTCAGTGATGTTTCCTCCTCAGCCTCAGATGCAATGTCATGCTGGACATCCTGGCTGTCTGTTGAGTGATCATCACTGTGTCCGATCTGAGGTAGCTCTGTTACATGTCCATTCAGGTGTGGTTGAATCACATCAGCTGTCATGACAGGCAACTCTTTTGCTGATTCTAATGGTTGAGCAAGGACCTGAGGTGGCACGACATAGTAATCCTCATCATCATCCTCTTCCTCTGAATCCTCTCTGACCTTATCAGTCACTGCAGCTTTCTTTCTTGGTTTCACAGGTTGACCCACTTCAGCTTCCAGAGGTAGGTGATCGCATGGTAAAAGAAGATTTCGATGCAGGATCCTGGTTTTTCCTTTCCCGTGTTCAGGTCTCAGCTCATAAATGGGGACATCCTCTCCCACTTGCCGGACTACAGTATGGATGATGTCCTCCCAGTAATTCCTCAACTTCCCAGTTCAACCACGAGGGGTCATGTTTCGGATTAACACACGGTCCCCTGGATACAACACTGAACTCCTCACCTTGGTATCATACATCCTCTTGTTCCGCTGAGCAGATTTTTGTGCATTTTCCCTTGCAATAGCATATGCCTCCTGCATTCCTTGCTTCCATTTTTTAACATAGTCATGCTGGCTGCAATTTCCTGCCTCTGTGGGCAAACTGAACAACATGTCAATGGGTAGCCTTGGAGAACGGCCGTACAATAGGTAGAATGGGGAAAAGCCTGTTACCTCTGTACGTGTGCAGTTATAAGCAAATATGAGCTTATGTAGAGAGTCTTTCCAGTTCATTTTATCTTTGTCTGTGAGAGTCTTGAGCATCTGCATTAACGTACGGTTAAAGCGTTCTGCCTGACCATTTCCTTGAGGATGATAAGGGGTAGTCCTCGATCCCGCCACCCCACAGTATTTGCTCAGCTGTGAGAAGAGTTGATTCTCAAACTCACCTCCCTGATCATGGTGAATGCGTGTTGGAAATCCGAATTTCAGAGCATAATCATTAAATATTTTGTCAGCCACCGTTTTTCCAGATTTAGATGTTGTCGGGTACGCCTGTGCAAAACGTGTAAAATGATCTACAATCACTAATATATACTCATATCCGCCTTTGCACTTATCTAAATGGAGGAAGTCTACTGACACAAGTTCAAATGGCTGGGTGGTGACAATGTTTGTAAGAGGGGCTCTTGTCTCACGACTAGGTTTTTTCTGTTTTAGGCAAGCACAGCTCATTACATATTTCTCTATTTCACGCTGCATGTATGGCCAGAAAAAGCGGTCTCTAATTAGTGATACTGTCCTTTCAGTGCCTTGGTGCCCCATCTGGTTATGTAGCTCGTTTAGTGCTGTAGCTTTATATTTTTCAGGCATTACCAGTTTTTTTCTGTGGGCTGTCTTTCTCCATAGGACTTTATTTTCATCTATCTCCAATTTTTCCCATTCTCGGAGGAGGCAACAACTCTGTGCATTGAGTTTTTTCAGTTCCTGACGCACAGGTCTCACACCAGACAACTTACACTGCAGAACCGGCCCAATATGTGAGTCGTCTTTCTGATCCTGTTGTATCTGTGCTGGTGTTAATGAGACAACCGAGGTACCTTGCGCATCAAGCAAACTCTTAACAGAAATGGCCATCGGCCACAAGGCATTTAACTCTGGCTGTGTTTCTACTGCTTGAGCAGTTGTTCCTACTGCATCATAACACATCTCTTCTGTGCACTCATGCATCAGTTTTTCAACATCGACCGGCATCCTAGATAAACTATCGGCATCAATGTCCAACTTAGCAGTGGACAACACATAAGTCAGAGGATTGTTGTCACTGTAAACTGTGAAAAAGGGGGCATAGTATAAATAGTCACGGAATCTTTCTGTAATTGCCCACTTAAGAGCAAGAAATTCCAATTTACCTGAATGGAGATGATAGTTTCTTTCTGATGCTGACAGTGTTCGGGAACCGTATGCAATAACACGCAGCTTTCCCTCTTGTTTCTGGTACAGCACGGCTCCGAGTCCCTTATTTGATGCATCCGTGTGAAGTACAAATGGCTGGGAAAAATCTGGGAATGCTAGGACAGGTGGTTGGACCAGACAGTCTACCAATTGCTCAACAATGTGTTGGTGTGAGTCTGTCCATTCAATTGGTGTGTGGGATGGCACCCCTTTTGCATTTCCTTTTTTATGCAGCTTCCTTCCCTCAGGTTGTGGACTTCGCGTGTGGGCAGATGCCTTAGTTAGATCATACAGGGGGCTGGCAATGCGGGAAAAGTCTTTTATGTACTGGCGATAGTAGCTCAACAGTCCCATAATCTGTCTCAGCTCGCCAACTGTTCTGGTTTTTTTTTCTTTTAAAACTCTGATGGCAGCAGTGTCAGCAGGATCAACTTTGTTCCCTTCTGCTGATACTATTCTCCCAAGATAACGCATTTCAGCTTTGAATAACTCACATTTGCTTGGTTTTAACTTGATGCCATACTGTCTCAGTCTCTTCAATACTGTCCTTACATCACTAACATGGTTTTAAATGTTTTGCTGAACACTAGGGTGTCATCCAAATATGGGACACATATTTTGTCTTGGATGTCTTCCAGACATTCCTCCATGCAGCGTTGGAAAGCGGCTGGAGCATTCATGAGCCCGAATGGTATCCTGACCCATTCGTACAGACCCCAGGGTGTCACGAAGGCTGTCAGATGCTTGCTGTCTTTTGTCATAAACCCCTGATGGTAGGCCTTTCCCTGATCTAACAGTGAGAACAAGGTGTTTCCTCCAAGGCCATCCATAATATCCTGCACTCTGGGTATTGGCTGTCTTTCAGGGTGGGTCTTGCGATTTAGCTCCCTATAGTCTATGCATAATCGTAAAGAGCCACATTTCTTTCTTACACACACAATGGGTGAAGCATAGGATGAGTGGGATTTCTCTATCCACCCTTGTGCAATCAAATCTTTTAAATAGTCCTTCATTTCCTCATATAAGGGCTTAGGGACTGACATGTAGGCTCGTGCCACAGGCTCAGGATCTTTCAATGAGATTTTCAAATGGAGCTTCTCAATACAGCCAATGTCACTATCTGATCTGGAGAAAGCGTTTGACTCCTCCCTCAGCATCTCACGAACAACCTCCCTCTGACTTTCATCAAGATGGCTAAGATCAATAGGGGGATCCCAGAGCTCTGTACCTGTCTCCTGGTATTTGGTGTGCTGGGCCTGAATGGTGTTTACATCAACAGGTGCGTGTGCTTCATCAACAGCACTGAGTGGATACACCGACATGACTGACTGTGCTGTACCGATAACTACTCTTCCTGTTAATACAATGTCATGGTCAGTGGCATTTTGTACACTCAGTATAATATTTGGATGGGCCCCTTTCCTCACCTGAACAAGTGTGTCACAAAATTCAAGTCCCTCTGGCCACTGGGGATTGTCATCGGGTTCAAAGACTAATGTGGTGTCTTCTTTAAAAGGTTTCCCATGTATCCTACACTTTACTTGGACTGCACTATGACTTAGTATACTCATTCTCTGACAGGCTGTTCTCACTAGGTACTCACTTGTTCGCTCAACACTCACTGCTTTAATGAATGCCTTAGCTGTCTTTTCCTTGAAGTTAGGAAAAGCCATTTTCACAGTTTTAATCAGTGTCTCTTCCTCTGTGTCATTTGTCAGATTTTTCTGGCTATTGATAATAACACTTTCAATGACATTGAAGCCAATAATTGGGCGGGGTTGTTGGCTGCCTTCCATAACCAGGATGGGAACATGAAACTCTTTAGCATCTGCTGCTAACTTAAAAGTCACTTCTACCCATCCCACATAAGGCATCTCTGTACCATTAGCTGCCTCAATCTGCAAAGGATCATCTAAACCAACTATCTCTGTTATGTCTCTCAGTCTGATATCAGGGAAATTGTCAGCTTTTCCTACCTCATCAATTGCAGACACCTGTGAGCCGGTATCCCAGAGCACTTGGGTTCTCTTCCCTTGTAGGTAGCAGTTGAGGAGACATTTCTTTCCCACAAGTTCAGTCACTGTTGAATGTTCCTCTCTTTCTCATTAGCACATGCCAGATTTAGCCTCTCTAAGAGCAACTCATCGGAAGTACTTGGCTGTAAAAGGTAAGGCTGGAGGTCAGTTTTGATGCTGTCATTTTGTAGGCCTGTGAGTACAGTGTGCATGAACATGCATTGTACTAGTGCAGGGTCATACTTGAGGCTAGACTCAGCTTCCTGCGATGCAAACAATATCTTCTGTCTTAAGTCCATTGCTCTGATTAAAAAGTTCTGTGGAGTCTCTTTACTGCCCTGAACTTCTGTGGTCAGTTGTTTGTATAGCTCAGTTGCACTCATCTCTTGGTAGTGTGAGCGGAGGATCCTTATAAGTGTAGGCAAAGACAGATCGCTCTTACCTTCAAGATAGCTCCGCAGCTGCAGACCAGGTACAATGGCTCTGATAACGGCATCTACTATTTCTGATTCAGGGTAACATTTACTAAGACCATTTTCAATTTGACGAGCCAAGCTGGAGAAGGTAAGCCTATCCTTTTGTCCAGGTTCGCCAATCGGACCTGAGATTTTATAATCTTTTCGCCATTGCAGGCTGTTGACATGAGCAGGGGCTGTGTGACTTTGCGTAACTTCATTGTTTACTGCACTCTTTGTATTTCTATTAGCTCGTTCCTGCATTTCAATTTCCCTTTGCAGTACCATGAGTTTTAGTTGTTCTAGCTCTTTCTTTAATTTCTCCTGCTCCTCGCTATCTTTTGCATTTTCTGATGTGTCATTTTTTTTAGCCTCTTGCAGATTCTTAATCATGTCCATTAGTCTTAACAGATCTGACATGCCTTCATCTTCAAGTTCACTTAGTTCATCACGTTCAATATACTGGATAATATGTGAAACAAGAGCATTACGAGTTTTTCCACTAATTTTCTCTCGGTTTGTTCCTGACATTTTAAGAAAGTCACATATCTGCATTAACTCCTCTTTATTGAGTTGAAAAAGAGCTCCTTTAACCTCAAAACGCATATTCTCAACTTCTGGGTCCATCTTGGCAGGTGAGCTACAAGCAGGGCTGTGTGGCCTTGTTACCGTTGGTTTTGCTGCTCCGTAGTGGACACTGCACCTCAGGATGCACGCTTTCCTTGGCTAGGCTTTCACTCCAACCGTGACTACACTCTTCCCCACCTGGGTTACTTTTAGGAGATGATCGATGTGTGGTTTCTTCCTCTGTTTCGGGACACCAACCTCACCTCTCTCATCTCAGCAGTGCCTCCAAATGTAATAGCCCTGAAAAGGGGAATAGTTGAATGAAAGATGCACGGACACAAACTTTCCTCAGATCATATGTGTAATGACTGAATATGAAAAACATACAAATGCCAGTACATCACAACACAACATAAATAATACATACAATTATTCTCTAACATATCTACTGACTGAAATATACTCAGCAAGAAATTATGGCAATATACAAGAAATACAAAATTATATAATGCTGATAACAACACTCACAATAACACCATTTAACAGTGCTCAGTATATTACAAACACATTTACAGAGCATGCTACAACATGTACCCAGTTTTTGCATAGCTACTAAATGCCGCTCTTTCATCCACAACGTCATGGTTAGCATTACTACGGATTTATGTGGCTAGCTTACTCTTCGACGTGTAAATAACTTCATTACTTCACATACTGTGTTTAACACTCTCCTCAGCACATATACATATTCACATAACACTATTTTAAACAATAACACACATTATAGGAGATTTATACCTGAAAAGGGGAATAGTTGAATGAAAGATGCACAGACACAAACTTTCCTCAGATCATATGTGTAATGACTGAAGGAAGGAGGCAACGTGCACCGCAACCTAGCTCAACCGTTTCATGTTCCCCCTGCTGGAGTCCTCCTGTAACTACAACATTCTTGTTCACACTTAATGCTGCTGATGTTTGAATGACATTTTGCACATGAAAAATAAGAAATCACAAACGTACTGTACTATAACTGCTGCAACTGACAATAACAAATTTAAGCATAAACTGTGATATACCATTAAAATAACTGTGATATACCATTAAAATATAAAAAATGCCAAAATTACACCATATGAACCATCAACTGCTGTTACTCAACTGCTTGCTCTGAGTTACTGGTAAAACAAATTATTACATCTGTCACACTAATTCTTATTTCCAACAATACCCTGAGGGTAGGGCTCTCTGATCTAGACCTTAATACTACAGCTTCCACAGTGGCTGTTATTGTAAAATACGGTGTTCTTACCAGAGGCATAGCCAGAAATGTGTTAATGAATCGGCCTGCAGAAATGTGGATTTATATGGATTATTCAAACCATATAAATAATCATTAACATTAACTAATATCCACTGAAATCCACTCGTTCAGAGCACTTCTTGCACACTTTTGTAGTTATCCATTAGGATTTCACTTAATATAATGCCAAACCATTAAAAATCTACAAATAAATATTCACATAATTAATTCTATAATCATATGTTCAAAATAGCTCATCCACTGCATGTTTACATGTGAAAGTTTTTTAACCTCTACCATTATGTTACTGAAGTAAGTCTTAGCTAATGTTAGCTATCGTTAGCTAGCGTTAGCATAACCTATTTAAAACCCTAATTTATAGAGCAAATCATCTATCAAATAAATTGTGACATTATAACATCACTAGCTAGTATCTCATATGATCACCTGACTTGAAAAGACGTTTGTCGTGATGTTGTATCATAGCTGCCAACTCTCACACTGTGCGACACAAGCATTTGATTGGTTTCACATTGGCGTGTGTCTCACGGGCACTGTGTGAGAGTCGGCAGCTATGTGTAGATTCACTTGACATTTGCTAGCTTCTGGACCATAGATTGTAGACTTACTGGATGGAGTCATGTGTGACATCACCCATTGGTTTGTGAAGAGCTGATTTGGGTCATCGAATTTGCCGTTACAGGCGCAGACATGTGACGATTTTAGACAAGAGGGAGGAGTAATCTTGCTAGCTAACTGATATTTATTGGGATGCTAACGAAAAACAGTATAAACACAAAATCTAAAACAAAAAATAATGTTACTTACCAGAAAAACTGAACTGCCAACTGCTTTGAGTGTCTTATCCTCTAAACGAACGACATAGCCATGCCCTAAACGCCCCTTTGCTTTATCGCCAATTTTAAAATCAACTAGACCATAATTTAAAAAATGAACATCATGATAAATTGCAGAAGTCTTAAATCTACCGATTGAGACCCTATATTTATTATGAAAATGTTTAATGAGGTAATAAATCAAGTGAGACGTGTCTCTCATTCTCATAGACTATTACAGAAACCAAGCTCTTTTTTCAACCAGATGTGTCACCCCCAGCTGGAATTCAGATAGAATGCAGTTTTAAGGCACTTCCTCATTCGCGTCATTTTGCTCACCCTGTGTTCTGGACAAGTTTTTCACAGCAGTTCTTTCAGTCTAAACTAGCACAAACAAGTAGTAGAAAAGTGAATAAAGCTGCTATTGTGAGCAGCTCCCTCTGTTGGCCAAAATAAGCATTGACACGTCAAACGGTAGGCTCTGCTGCCTGTTCTTACCTGCCATGTAAACTATTATTTCACTTTGATATCTGTTTTTAACGCACAGTTAAAAACTGGGACATTTCCGGCGACAGTTCCAGCCGGGGACAGGCTGCCAAAATTGAGGACTGTATGCCTCCAAGTCCCCCCGATTGCTTGCGAACTTCTCCTGGACTATACAGTAATTTCTCTACTGTGCAACAGAAAGTGGTGTTGTTATGACATCATTTTTAGCCTATTTTTATAAAAACCGCTGCTACGGGGCCATAATGTGAGATACAAGGTAATGGATCCTTTTATACATTGTTGTGTTTCTTTCGAAATTAACAATGGACAAATAGACATTTCGGATGTAAATTTATTCACTGTCAAAGTGATGCCAAAATGAATGGGAGTCTATGGAATGCTAACAGAAGGTGGTGCTTGTTAGCCTCAGAATATCCCCATAGGAGGTACGATTTCCAGATGCTCGCTTACCCCCTTCTGAGCCCATCTACGGAGAGCTTGTTCACTCCCTATTCAGCCCCATTGTAGAAGCCGGAATCTTTCCCGAGAGTGGAAGTTCTCCCCTTTTTAGACACAATGACAGTATACAAAATGGACAAAGCGACTCCATAAATTTCGACGGAGACTAAGTGAAGTCAATTAGAAGCACTTTTGCTGTGATGCCTGAGTGTACTGCGCAGCCCCAAACTGAGCGTGACAACATAGCAACCTGTGACGTGAGCAACCTCTCTTTTACTCATGCTCTACAATTCTTCTTGTAGCCGTGCCAAGAGAAATCTGAATCATTACGAATCTTGCCTCTTGCAGAGACAGAGAGCATGAGTAGAAAGTATTTCCAATCCCTCAAAACGTTGCTCAAATATTTTGTCTCCACCTCCCCTCGATTGCCTGCGAGCTTCTCCTGGACTATACGGTAATTGCTCTACTGTGTGACAGAAAGTTGTGTGGTTATGACATAATCGTTAGCCTATTTTAACAAATACGGCTGCTACAGGGCCATAACATGAGATAAAAGGTAATGGAGCCTTTTATACATTGTCGTGTTTCTTTAGAAATAAACAATGGACAAATTGGATGATCAAAAAAAAACAAATTGGATGATCAGACGTGATTTAATATGTTGGATTGTCTGAGGCTTACCACTGATTGCCGGTGTCATTGTGAGCTGTTGGACCTGTGAAGTCAGTGCCAGTGTGTGCAGTGCCACATAGAAAGGAGAGACCTTTTTCAGAGTGCACTTGGACTTTAGGTAGCACAATCTGAATGTATTGCACTGTATGGTCATTGTTGTGTTCATGTGTTATTACAATCTAACTGAATGCACAATTTGCACTCATGCAGGCCTATTTGTCTATGGGAAGGAAATAGACCTCTGATAGGTCCATAATAAGCCTGTCTGTGAATTTGAATATCACTGAGTGAACTTGTTAATTCTTCCAGGATTTTCAACAGTGTGTTATTGAGGCATTTTGCCAACATATGCTTTAGATAAGTGCCAAACAGCCTGCAAAAATGATGTCTGTTTTATAAACATGTTATTGAACACTGAATTCAGCCTGTGTGGTCGGGCCTTAGTACTTAGAAATTACAATAGATTGCATATTTGCTGATAAATTTACCTTTTGTTGTGTTGTGTTTTGAACACCCCTTAGTTGCCTGCTACAAAATAGTATGTAATTAAATACATTAATTTCTCTGAAGTAAAAAACATCAGTAATGATAATTAGACCTCGACTTTTCCTATATTGCTGAAATGTGTGCCAAAATAGACATGATGAATGATGCGGGAGAAAGATACAAGTCTGTTTAAACAGTATAAAACAGGGACATCCCCTGGATCAACTCAAGAGTAAGGTGCCTTGCTCAATGGCACCATGACATTTGACCCACTCAGGATTTAAACTAGAAACCTTTCAGTTAACTCCAACTTCTTGATATCTTGATTCATCCATAGCATTGGCCTGCACTACACACCATGCTATAACACAGGTGATGATATGCCCCTCTCCTGCCCCTCTGCTGCCCCCTACAGGCTACATGCACGCCGGCTACCCCATCATGATGCAGCCGGATGAAGCCTGGAAGCTGTTGGATCCTAGGGCGATGCGCAACTCAGGCCATTGGGGCCCCATCCACGAACTGGGCCACAATCAACAGAGAGGGGTCTGGGAGTTCCCCCATCACACCACTGAGTGCACGTGCAACCTGTGGTCCATGTACGTGCATGAAGAGGTGCTGGGCATAAACCGGGATCGGGCCCACCCTAACATGACCCTGGCCAACCGGCAGTGTCGTGTTAAAGAGTATGTGAAAGGAGGACGTAACTTGTCAGCCTGGACAGTGTGGGTTGCCCTGGAGACATACATGCAGGTGAGATAGGCTGCTTTGATTTACAGTTGATTTTACCTGTTTTTTGTGCTTTTAAACATATACAGTTTAGGAGTCTTATATTTGACTGTAAAGACAGTAGGTAAGAGAGACTTGGGAGACAGCGCTCACACAGTTGGCTGAGCCAGGGCTCAAATCCATGTCACCAGGGGACATGTTTTGTCCAGAGTTGGAAGCTTATGCCACTACATCGGGGTCAGACTGGCATAGGGGGCTAAGTTGCTACCTTGCAGGACAAACTACATCATGATAGTCAGTGGTTTGAGTCTGACTATGAAGAGGCAGTTTAGGATTCCTATAGGATCAATAAGAGTGATTAAAATGCAAAACATGATGATAGATGGTGAATTTCAGGCTGGTAATTTCTTGTTGAAATGATGGTTCAGGAGTCAGGTTGCGGTTGATAATAGAATGTTTAATAAAGTACTTCTCGTTACGGAAACAGGGTCATCATAACAAGGCATCAAGACGTGTTCTGGCAAATGCCCCGAATGGTCATATGGAACTGACTTATATACCCTTTGCATTGTTGTTCACATACCTTCTAGAAGGTTCTGGAAGGTTCTCAACTCGTGACTGTCTCATGTCTCGTGTGAACATGTGCCGGTCACCTTAACTTCTATCTACGTAGGCTCACTATCTCTTAACGTCCTAACCTTGATTGTATATAATCCATACTACCTAGTGTACTCCTTTCTGAATAACTCAGTAACCCTTATCTGTCTAATGTCCTGTCAGTAAAATGTCCTGTTCTATTAGTATGAATGGCATTTCCATGTATTAGACCTGTGATGGAATTACAGTGTAACCTACAATAGTTCATATAGTTATAAGCAGTCTAATATAACAGAGTTATAAGTTATAAATCCTAAGCCATAAGCTAATGGTTATGCTGATGTTATAATATAAGTCTGTAAGGCCTCTCTCTCTGTCCTACGTCATCCTTTGCCCTTGCTTCCTTTGTCTTATCTCCTAAAGGAAAGTCTTATCTGGCTTGCCCCTGAATCTTCTCCCTGTCTGTCTAGAATCTTCCCCAACAGGCCTCAAGTATAGCCATATAACTCTCTCATCCAGTAATACCACTCTAAACTGTCCAAACTGTATTTAAACATGATTATATAGAATATACTTCTCAACAATGACTATGACTATAACAATGACTTCTTTTTCGTGCGCCGTAGAGAATGGTCGCATGGACGATGGCTCCGTTCACTCTATGCAGATTTTGGCTTATTACTGTTTTTTTAGTTTTTATTTCTGCACCTCCTGCACTGTCGCTCATACAGTATGACCGACTAGCACTTTTGGATATACGTAATTCACTGGATACAGACTTTTTTTCCACTTACCGGAGTAATTGC
>JACXGM010032745.1:0-12526 GCA_016801145.1 Umbra pygmaea | reverse complement strand
ATTTCTAAATATTCTAAAGAATAAAAAAGTATTTGTTCTTTGAAAGAGTGTACTTGCATTATTATGCTATTAAATTGTCATATTGTCACTATGTAATCAGTGGAATAAAAAGGTCAGAAAATTACAATAATATTGTTTATCGCAATGATTTTTGGTGCAATATATCGCACAACAAAAAGTAGTTATCGTGACAGCCCTATTTGTAAGGAGACAAGCCACCGTGTACAGTTGATTGATGCTCCCAAAATCCCGTAGGGGAATCACAGAATCAAAAAACTTGTGCTCTTTGACCCGGCGAATGGAGCGCTCCACATGCACCCTTAGACGTGCTATGGCCTGGGTCTCCCTAACTTCAGATGCTGACATTTGAGGCCTGGCAGAGAGGAAGGCTGAGCTGTAAACCTTGCAGGGCACAATGTCATTAATGAGGAAACCTCTGTCTACCATGACAGCCATCCCAGGTTTGAGCAGATTAAGGACACCAGATTCACCAGGTAATCTGTTTGTCGCTGATAGACCCAGCATACAGTGCAGAGACAAATGTAATTGGCCCATGTGGCGCGATACCAATGTAGTGGATTTTTTTATGTTTCACAGGACAGATTAAGGACTACCAGTCTCTCACCCTCTTGACGACTGCCGGAGTGAGACCCGGAAGGAAGGGGGGCCAAAGCCCCCACTATGGGTAGTCAAACAAGAAGCTGAGATCTCAACATTATACTGTATATCACTGATATATCACTTTGGGGCTTGCTGGATCATCCCATAAAGGGAGTTTTGGTTTACTGCATGCAAAGCTATATGAATTTCTCCACAGAGCGACTAGAACACATTAATACTAGCTTTCTACAGTGAAGCAGAGTCAAATTTTTGTAACCCAGTCCTTTTGTTACAGCCCGGATAGCGCCGCCGAGGCGACGCATAATCTAATTGTTAATGTACTCTTTTGTTCTCCAATTCCAGCCAGTGAACTGATCTTTATTTCGTATGCAGCGGGAGTTGTGGGCGTCCCCTCTCGAGGGGAAATATAAGTCTTTGTTTAAGGTTAAACGGAGGAGTTCTCTTTAATGATTCTCCTGGCCCACGTCAGTGCGTGCCATAGCAAATGTGTTGAATAAATGTTGTAATAGACTGAACCGTATAAGACATGCTTAGATCGTAGATCATATTTAGAAGTGTTAGACAACAGTTAATTCTTGGTATTGTATAATTCTGTGTCCGGTTAAAGTGTTGTACTTCAATGCCCTTTAACTGGAATTAAATATTATTTGCTTACTAAGTTCTGTCATAGACATTCTAAATCATTTCCCAGAACCTCTCCGGTGGAGACATTAATGGGAACGTAAGCTATCTTGTTGCGGCCTGCTCTATGTTTCAGCCCTTATCACGCACTCAGTTCAAGCTAGGTAGCCTACGCACTGGTTTCTGAGTATTCCGGGTATTATTATTATTATTATTTATTAATGCCAAACAATATTTCAAAACATTTTACCAGAGCTGCCAACTCTCACGCTTTCGCCGTGTGACACGCTTTTGCCTGTTTTCACACGCACTCACGCCACACATTCAATTTCTCACGCAAATAAATCCGGCTGAAACTCGTTTGTTCCTTTTTCAAACTCCCCGACGGTAGATGGTGCTGATGACCGCCACTGAACCTTATGGGATGCACCCAGAAGTTAGCGACAGAAGAAGAGATACCATTACCACGAAAGACAACGGGAGATGAAACGGTCACTACCTTGAGAATTCTGATGAGCTGAGACTAGGTATGTAACAATGAAATGTCGTCCAATTGAGTACTCACTCTCTAAAACATTAAATCTTGAAATAAATTATTTGTTTTGACGGGGTTTAGTTAAGGTAGAAAGTTGAACATTTTATTCACAACCAGGGCTAACAGATTACTCGACGAGGGTGACATCACACCACAGCAAGTGGATTCATTCCATGAAGCATTGTTGTGTTTCCTGACAAGTACTGTGGACTATGCACAACGAGCTGCCACTGGAAGATCCACTGATCAAACATGCAATATTTGTAGATATACGGCAGAGGGCTGAAAGTGACATAAACGATGCCCTGTATTTTGTTGAAAGATTAGCTTTTTTTTTTTTTTATTACTGTCTATTATCTTAGCTCAGGGCTGCCCAACCCTGTTCCTGGAGATCTACCATCCTGTACATTTTCTTTTCAACCCTAATTTAGCACACCTGATTCAAATAATTAGCTAAATGAAAGCTAAAGAAGTTTCCTCACAACTGGGGTTGAAGGGAAAACCTACTGGGCAGTAGATCTCCAGGAACAGGGTTGGGCAGCTCTGTCTTAGCTGAAACACCCTGCATTTTATGATGAGGTATTTTCACTCCTAAACTGCACATGAGCTATTCTTATATGGCTTCTCCTCAAATATGCGTATAAACTGCTACAAGTTGATGCCTATATACCTAAAACTTAACAACTTGTAACTCTACTTCAATACATAGGTTTCCCAATCTCCTCCCATACCATCGGCCAGAGGAGCATGACCTTCTGGTTGAGGAGTTTTTAAATTTTCAGACCATGCCAATGATAACCTGCAGGACAAACTGAAATGGAAAGCTTCTGGGCTGAAATGGCAACCAGGAAACAAGGTCTTTCCTTTAGGAAGGTATGGTTTGGCTACATCTGTTGCTTAAAATTGTTGCGTGCATATATGTGTCAAGCATGTTGCCAATTATGCATGTTTTATCTGATCAAAAATCAAGGTATGTTTTTCCATTGTGCTTTGGTGCATTTTCCATAGATGACAGGAGCCAAAGAATTTGAGAGGCTTGCTGCCGTCACCAAGCTCTTCCTGGTATTGCCCCATGCAAATGCAAATACTGACAGGGTGTTTTCAGTTGTGGGACTGAACAAAACCAAGAGAAGAAACAGCCTAGCATTGGATGGCACCCTGTCCTCAATAATGACCATAAAGATGGCCAATCTGGAGCCCTGCTTCAAATGGGAGCCCCCCTCCGAGGTCATCAAAGCCTCCAAGAAGGCCACAGGCCAGTATAACCATGCCCACAGATCATAGACAATGATTTTAACCAGCTTCTATTCTGCATCTGATACTGATTATGCCTCATTTTGTTGTTATTTTTGTAATGCATTAATCTGTTTTAGGCTTGGAAAAAGTTTGGTAACACTTTATAATAACCATCATTTATAGATGGTAAATTGATAGTTTACTAATGTTTAGTAAATTGTTATTTCACTACTAACAAATAGTTATTATACTGTTAACAAACAATTAAATTACATTTAATAGTGTTTATTCATTATTGCTTTAAATTAACTATTTATTGTGGCACACATTATTTATCTTTTATTATTTCAATTATATACAATATTAGTTATTGGTTATTGATTTAAAAAAATTGTAAACCTTTTAAGAAACTGTTTATAAACATCTATAAACATTACTTCAGCAGCGGCCTTAAGCATCTGGGGGCCCGTTTCAATAATATATATATAATAAAAGGCGAAGGTATAAACACAAACTACCAATAGTATACTTCAGATCGCTTAAGCCGTTCGCGGGGGAGGTAAATGTCACCATGGTAACCGAAAGTTAGTATTTCTCCCGAAGATCGCAAATAACAAGGTTGATTTCATACATTGTGGCATTTTTTTATTTTTTTTTTTGAAGTGGAACGAAATTTATTGGATATTTCAAACTTTTCTAACAAATAAAAAACTGACAAATTGGGCAAGCAAAATTATTCAGCCCCTTTACTTTCAGTGCAGCAACCTCTCTCCAGAAGTTCAGTGAGGATCTCTGAATGATCCAGTGTTGACCTAAATGACTAATGATGATAAATAGAATCCACCTGTGTGTAATCAAGTCTCCGTATAAATGCACCTGCTCTGTGATAGTCTCAGAGGTCCGTTGAATGCACGGAGAGCATCATGAAGAACAAGGAACACACCAGGCAGGTCCGAGATACTGTTGTGGAGAAGTTCAAAGCCGGATTTGGATAAAGAAAGATTTCCCAAGCTTTAAACATCCCAAGGAGCACTGTGCAAGTGATAATATAGAAATGGAAGGAGTATCAGACCACTGCAAATCTCCCTCTAAACGTTCAGCTCATACAAGGAGAAGACTGATCAGAGATGCAGCCAAGAGGCCCATGATCACTCTGGATGAACTGCAGAGATCTACAGCTGAGGTGGGCGAGTCTGTCCATAGGACAACAATCAGTTGTATACTGCACAAATCTGGCCTTTATGGAAGAGTGGCAAGAAGAAAGCCATTTCTGAAAGATATCCATAAAAAGGGTTGTTTAAAGTTTGCCACAAGCAACCTGGGAGACATACTTGGGAGATATACTTTTATAGTAGACTGATAGGTTTTTGCCTGATGGAGCCCCCTTTGGATGGCGGGGCCTGTTTCAATTGAAACGGGTGAAACATACGTAAGGCCGCGTCTGCATTACCTAAATAGATGGACCAGATATTCCCAACACTTTGTTAATATTTACTAATTGGTTTGTAAACCGCATGCAAACATTAGTTTAGTTTACCTTTATTTTACCAGGCAAGCTGAGAACACTTTCTCATTTGCAGCAACGGGAGGAGCAGAGGAGAATGAATGAATTGAGAGATAGGGATGATTAGTTTGCCATGATGGTATGAGGGCCAGATTAGAAATGTGTCCAAGACACAAGGGTTAACACTCCTACTCTTACGAATAGTGCCATGGGATCTTTAGTGACCACAGAGAGTCAGGACACCCGTTTAGCATCCCATCCAAAAGACGGCACCCTACGCAGGGCAGATGTCCTTTGGTTAGTAATTGGTTTCTAAACCGTCTATAAATATTGTCTGGATGGTTATTATAAAGTTGCAACTGACAATTATAATACATTGCTTAAAGGTTAATAAATACTTTCTGAACCATCTATAAACGTTATCTAGTTGGCCATTGTAAAGTTATGAATGTGTTTACAATACTTTACAATTACTAAATAAATGGTTTGCAAACCATCTATATGAATTATTGGAATGGCTATTATAAAGTTGCAACTAATGTTTGTAATAATTAGTCAATGATGAATAAGTGGTCTATAAATCATCAAGTAACTTTATTTGGCACCATTAAATCGGTTATTGATGTTCCATAAAACAGTGATTTGTGCACTGATAATAGTTTGTCTTATCAGCATATTATACACTATTTTAATATGGTTTACAAACCAATTAGTAACCATTAACAAAGTAATGGGAATATCTGGTCCATCTATTTAGGTAATGATTATAGATGTTTTATAAACGGTTTCTTAAAGGTTTACAAACATTTTTTTAATCATTACCTAATATCTAATATTGTAAATAAATTTTTTTTTTTTTTTTTATTTAACCTTTATTTAACCAGGTAAGTTGACTAAGAACAATTTCTTATTTACAGCAACGACCTGGGAGCAATTAGGGTAAAGTGTCTTGCCCAAGGACACAACGACATTTGGCTCAGTTGGGAATTGAACTGGCAACCTTCTGACTACAAGTCTGACTCCCAACCCACTGAGCCATCTGCGCCCCAAAGTGTATATAATGTGTGCAACAATAAACTGTTAATTTATATAATTAATAATAATAAATAAACATTATTAAATATAATTTTATTGTTTGTTAACAGTAAAATAACTATTTGTAAATATATATTTATATATAAATAGATAACTATTTAACTATCAATTTACCATCTATTAATGATGGTTATTATAAAGTGTTACCAAAAGGGTACTGTTTAAGTACTTTTACTTATTTGTTTGTTGCACTTATTTGTTTCTGATGGACCATTTGGTGGGCTTTGAATGACAAACAATGTCCCTCCCTAACTAATTTTACGTCGTTTTCGGCTTAACATAAATCATTAAGTGCTCTTAAGAATACAATTATTCACAACATGGGTTAGGTTTCAGGTAAGAATTTGCTTAATACCATTCTAATCAAAATATCAATCAACCTACATACTGTAGGTCAAATTTTAAACACTGGTCTATGAATAAGGCTTTATTGTGGTACATAGGCATTTACGAATCAGAGTAATTTCAGGTATTGCACATCTTTAGCAGACCACTCAAAAATCCACTAGAATGTAGGAAATCACATTACTTAATCCAAAATTTCCTGGGGATGGACCTTCAGCTATGTCTGCTTTACAGAATGTAACTAATATTGTCCATCTCCAATAGGCTGCACCTATCAACGGCTTTGGGCATCCCCACAAACCACCAGAATACAGGGTACAACAATGGGTACAACATCAAATTAATTACAATTCTCTGATATCTGAGCCAACAACCTGCGTGCGTGGCATAATTTTTGTCACCCCTGACAAAATCTAACTCCAAGGTTTTTTGAAACGTTGGCAGCTCTGTTTTACAACTGAAAGAACCCCCCTCCCAAGCACACACCACCCCCAATCCCACAACACCCACCCCCCCAAGGACCACACACACAAACACATCAACTAAAAAAACAAATTAAATGAACATCAAAATCAATAAGTAAAAAATAAAAATAACAATAAAAATTGATTGTGAGTGAGTGCACACCCTAATCAAGGAAGTGTTTGTAGCTCTTTAAAATAAGTAATAAAAGGGTTCCAGCATTTTAAAAAGTTATCAGTATTCCCCCTGAGAGTGAATTCCACCTCTAATTTTAGAAAGAAAATAAGATCCTTATTATCCTCCGTCCAGCCATAGGGAAACAGAAGGGGACTCTGAGGATTTTCAGGAGAATAGAATCCTACTTTTTGCCATCAGAGTAGCTAAGGCAACTACATCTGCTTGTCTTCTATTCAGGAGCTGTGGGACTGGTGTAGTACCAAAAATAGCTAGTATGGGGCATGGTTCTAATTGGACTTTAAGAATGTCTGAAAGGATATTGAAAAAAGAATTCCAAAAATGTTGGAGTTTGGGAAAAAGGGCAAACATATGGCTAAGATGACAGGGAGTTGCTCCACACTTGACACAGGTGTCATCAACCTCTGGAAATATTTCTGATAATTTAGATTGTGAGAAATGCAGTCTCTGTACCACTTTAAACTGGATAAGACTCAGGCGCGCACATGACAAACAGGTATGTATCCTCTTGATGGCTCATTCCCAAAAAACATCTCTGAATTCTGCTCCCAGTTCAGTCTCCCATACAGCCGAGGTTTTAGAGCTAGTCTGCATATCAAATGACAAAATACTTTGATACAGTTTTGAAATTAGAGGTTTTAGATGTCGAAATAACTCTTCCCATGGTTGCCTTGGGGGTGGAGAGGGAAAGTCGGGAAAGGTGCTGGAGACACAGTGCCTAGCCTGAAAATACCTGAATAAATTAGTTAAGGGTAAGTTGTGAGAGGTGGATAAGTCTAAGAAGCTTTCAAATACATTGCCTATGAATAGGTCCCTGAAGTTCACTATGCCATTTTTCTCCCAGAGACGAAAGACGGGATCTACCTGAGAAGGAGGAAAAAGATGATTGCTGCAGATGGGCATTGAAGTAGAGGCAGAACATGACTGAAAGTGACGCCTGAATTGATACCATATTTTACGTTTTAAGAGTTACAGACAACAGGGTTGTCTGTATAGTGAGAAGGCGATAGGGGGGTGGAAAAAAACAAGAGAGCAGGGAGAGAGGACAACACACAAGACCCAGCCTCAAGTTGGCACCACAAAGTCTGCGGGGCATCTATCCAGTACAAAAACTTCTGGATGTTGGCTGCCCAGTAGTAGTACATAAAATTAGGAAAAGATAGCCCTTCGCTGAGTGTACATTGCTGCAGCAGGGATTACCTAACTCTGGGAGTCTTCCCACCCCATTTAAAAGAGATGAGAGCCTCATCGATATATTTAAAATATGATTTGGGTAAAAATAGGGGGATGGATTGAAATAAGTAAAGAAATGTTGGCAGTATATTCATTTTAACAGCATTAACTCTTCCAAGCATAGACATGGGTAAGCTCCGCCATTTCTGAAAAGCAGTCTTCATATGGGAAAGAAGAGGAGTGAAGTTCGCCTCTAATAAGGAAGACAGTGAACGAGTAACATTAACTTTTAAATATTTGAAACCAAGATGATTCAATTGGAATGGCAAATCAGACTGTTGAAGTGGAGGCGCTGATGCATTTAAAGGCATACAGGTTGAGCTTGTACCCCGAGAAAGAGCAGAAAGTTTCCAATAGAGACAAGATCTTAGGGAAGTGGGAGACAGGATCAGTTACATACAGAAGCAAGTCATCAGCATACAAGGCAAGTCTGTGTTCTGATCCCCTACGAGTTATCCCTATGAGTGAAGGTGAGGTTCTGAGTGCAATTGAGAGAGGCTCAATAGCTATAGCAAACAGCAAAGGGGAAAGTGGACAACACTGGCGAGTTCCACGGGACAGAGTGATATAGTCAGAGTTTAAGTTATTAGTGTTGATAGAGGCTACAGGTGATGTATACAAGAGGAGTATCCAAGATATGAATGCATCTCCAAAGCCAAACTTACTCAATGTGGCAAAAAGATACTTCCATTCGACTCTATCAAAAGCCTTCTCGGCATCCAATGAAATTATATTAAACAGGGTTTGAATGTTGAAAAATGAATGACAACCTTTAATGAAGCCAGTCTGTTCCTCTGAGATTATTCTGGGCAGAACACCCTCTATGCCAGATGACAGTAACTTTGCCAAAACCTTAACATCGGCATTGAGAAGGCAAAGGGGCCTATATGAACCACATGTAGTGGGATCCTTCCCCTCTTTTAGGAGAAGGGATATTTAGGCTTGTCTCGGTGTGGGGGGAAGTGAGCCCAGCTTCAGTGACTCCTCAAACACAAACAATAGCAGTGGGGCCAGTTTGTCATGAAATCTTTTGTAAAATTCATGGGGAAAGCCATCAGGGCCAGGGGATTTCCCTGACTGTAAAGACTTGATAGAGCATATGATCTCATCTAATGTCACCGGAGCATCAATTTGCTCAGCCAGTGTGGATTCAATTGTGGATATCTCCAAGTTATCCAGAAATTCTACCATTAAATCAGAATTATCTGGGGACTCTGAAGTGTAAAGTGAGGAGTAATAGGTTTTAAAAACAGAGTTGATCTCCAAAGGGTCAATTGTAAGTGTTCCAGATGGGCACTTGATTTGAGATATAGATCGCCCAGCTGCATGATGTTTTAGCTGATGAGCCAAAAGGCAACTGGCTTTGTCACCATACTCATAGTATGTGCCACGAGAACGTAGTAATAGCCGCTCAGCTGTGCCTGTGGATAATAGATCAAACTTTGCGTGAAGGTCGAGGCGTTGTTTATAGAGTTCAGGAGAAGGAGACAGAGCATATTGGCGGTCAAGGCAGAGAATAGCATTGGAAAGCTCCTCTTGTCTATTTCTCCTAATTTTAGTTTAATGCAATAGGTGAGAGATAATCTGCCCTCTGAGAAAGGCTTTGAGTGTTTCCCATAGTAGGGAGTAAGATATTCCATCTGTTTTGTTCAAACTAAGGAAATCATCAATAGATGTAGAGATGAAGTTACAAAAGGCTGGATCAGAAAGAAGTAGAGAATTGAGTCTCCAAGGGGGGCGGTTCCTACAATGGGAGGAAATGATTAAAATGATTATGCCAAGGGTGCATGATCAGAAATGACGATAGGTAGATATTCAGAGTTTTTTACCCTTGGGAGTAGAGAGCCATCTACAAAAAAAGTATCTATGCGGGAATATGTATGGTGGACCTGGGAAAAAAAAGAATATTCTCTGGATTGAGGGTTATGAAATCTCCAGGGATCAATACATCCATGCTGGTAGCCTGGAAAAATCCAGACCCAAATCCTGAACGATTTAGGGTCTGGAATCGAGTAATGAAAATGACTCAACTCGAGGGGTGGCATTAAGCGTGCATTTGAAAATCTCACTGTACGCAATTGGATAACACTACAACCAATCACCAGTGGGTTTTCACTAAGCCCCTATGGCGGAGCTAACTAGGTCGGCAAAACAGCAAAGACGTCCTTTTTAAAAAGGAACGATTCGAGCGCCGTCTTCTGTTCCTCTTTTAGACAAAAAGCCAAGTCTAACTCGTTCATTGTAGTGGCCAAAGCAGATTCAAACAACTGGTGTGCCTCCATTGTGATCTTACAACATTTACAATCACAGCTCTGTCGTCATCTGTTTAACACTCCTCTGGCCCGCCTATATCAGATACACCGATGTGATTGGTGCAGCTCGGCTACAAGGGCATAGTTAATGAGCAGCATTACTTGGTGCCAGAGTAACTTGCTGAGCAAATTCAAATTGTGCTCTCGCGAGAATTCTGGATTTCCAGGGTAACATGCTGGGCCATAAAATCAGAAAAATATCTTGACATGGCAGAGGGAACACTAGTATGTGACCTGGACCGGTCCAGTGCAGGGTCCATGACACAATTTAAATCCCCGCGAAATATCAATAAATGTGTATTTAAGGCTGGGATCTGCATCAATAAATTATTAGCGAATTCTACATTATCAAAATTAGGAGCATAAACATTTACTAAAATAATAGGTGTATAGTCAAGTAAGCACACAACAATCAGATATCTTCCAGCCCTATCAGAAAGAACCTTATCTAAGGAGAAGTTTATTTTTTTAATTAAGATAGCTACTCCTCTAGCTCTGGAATCACAATTAGAATGAAAATACTGACCAGCCCATTGGGGTTTAAGTTGAAATTGATCCTTAATGCACAGATGGGTCTCCTGAAGGAAAGCCACATCAACCCTCAGCTGCTTCAGGTGAAAAGGCACTCTGGATCTTTTAACAGGACTATTCCCTCCTTTTAAATTCCAGCTCAGAAATCTTAAGGAGGAACCATTTCTATATTTATCAGCCATGGATTAGATTAGTGTCACGGTGAGTGTGGGTGAGATGAGGAGGGAGACTCAGGCAAGGCGTGTAGACAGTGGTTGGTTGATTTTTACTTCCAAAAGCTCCGGGAAACATACAGCATACTCAGTAATAGTATACACGGAATAGAGCGAGTGCACACGGTTGTACAGGATAGCTACGTGCTAGTTAAACAGCGGCACGACACTGGGGCTACAAACCTGTACAGAGCCTACGCCTTACTTCCAAACTCTAAACAGACACACATACACATCAACATGCGCAGCTCCCGGATCTTCCCTTTACATATATATATCTCCCAACGTGACACTGAGCAGAATACTCGTTTTGAATGACCGACAGCTCTCTCCAGTCAAGCAGTCTGCTTTATACTAGGTAACAAACACTTAGATGCACAGCTGAACGTGATATCAATTAGACAGATCTAATACAGCTGCTCGACCTAACGCACACACTTAATCAGGCACTGCTTGACTGGAGGAGCTGTCAGTCTTAAAGCAACAAACACAAATGAACATAAAACACATGCTTAGAGTCCATCTCTCAGTTCTTCAGGTCTTAAACGCCAGCCCACACTGGGCTAGGCGTGACAATTAGCCTGGAAAAATCCAGACCCAAATCCGGAGGATATCTGTTTAACAATTGCACAAATGTGAAACAATTTCATGAACATCGACAGTGCTCTCCTGGTTGTAGTTAACAACTAAACGTTGATTGTAGTTAACAAGTTTAAGATGACCTTTCAAATTTTCCAATTAAAAAGTTGAGTTATTTTTTGGACAAACATTCATGACTTTCTTATTTAACAGATACCATCTGCGTAGCTGCTCACGATGTTTGAATAGATTGTGGATTTCATATATAAAACAAACTACATTAAACCATTCAAACACTGAAAAGGAAAATATTGGTATGAAATAATTGACTTTCGAACCCGACTCAGTATATCTCATAGTATTTAGGGTCTTTGTAACATTTTCAGGTTTGAATTTAACGCAACCAAAAATAGTGTAACGTGAATTCCTGTGAAACTCGTCAGCTTCAACACGTATGGCTTTTAGAGTATCTCCATCAACCTGCTCCTCCACCGCAAAACCGGGTCTGCCTTTCACAATATTTGCTTTTACTTCGAATAGAGCTTGGCATAGACACATCCATTCTTGTATATCGAGCTGTGGGCTAAAAATGTTCCACTCATTTACATCCTCTTCAACTGTTTTTTGGTCATCTGTGAAGATTTCTACGGTTGAGTTCAGTGGTTTGAAGTTGTATGACAAAGTATTTTCTCCTATTTTGATACTGTTTTTGAAACAGCCTCGAGCTCTGATAATCAATAATGTCACATCTTGAGACATGAAACCAGGAATTTCGGTCCATACCTTTCCATTACCATTATCATTGCTTAAACAAATCCTGTCGAACCCAAGACTTGAAGGGCTTTGAAAGGTTCAAAGGTTCAAAGGTACTTTATTTGTCACATACACATACATGTAGCGAAATTCATTCTCTGCATTTAACCCATCCCTCAAGGGAGCAGTGGGCAGCCATTTACGGCGCCCGGGGACCAACTCCAGATCTGAGCCAGTGCCTTCGTCAGGGGCACTGACTGGAGAACCTAACCTGCATGTTTTTTGATGATGG
>JACXGM010032744.1:0-12527 GCA_016801145.1 Umbra pygmaea | reverse complement strand
GGAAGGGAAAGAACACAACTCCTCCAGACAATCTCTCGGGGTATCTAATGTCCGATTTACAAATGCCGTTGGCGCACCGCTTTACCGTCCTGCTTGGAGTCAATTTTTGTCGGACCTGCTCACATTGTAACGGTTGCTATGATGTGTGATTGGACAATGGCAGTTTTGGGGGAGGGGCCGGCGATAGGTCAATTCCATTATATAAAACTTACATTAGTAATTTAGCATAAGCTTATGTCCAGGGTGACATAAATGAGTCATTAGGGTGCAAGTGCCTTGCTCATGAGCACAAATAAAGGAATTGAAACAACAACCTTTCAGTTTCTGCCCCATGTTCTCAATATTCTTTTTTGTAACATTAAACAATGACTTTGATTGTAGCTACTTCGTTGAGTTAGATGTACCGCTACTGGATTGTGTGACTATCCCACCTAACTGTTGGCTACATTTTGTTGCATTGGAAATTACCTTCCATCTAATCACTGTTTCTAGAAGCCATTCTTCATTCGAGCGATGGAGTGAGATGACCATTTTGCTAAACTAATGTAGCAAGCATACAAAAAACTGATTTAAAAATCAGGGAGCTTCCTGTTTTTTAGCGCCAGCCAGGTGTTTTTAAAGGGTACTATTTTACATAGAATGTAGCATTTCTGTAGTAACATAATCTCAACTGCTTTCTTTGAAGGTCTCCAAGAGAGTTGCTGCAGCATGTGTAGGAGCCAGGAACCTGCACACCACAAAGCCATGGATGGCCAAGACAGGTTGGAGATCTTACCTGAGAATATTTCTAATCACTCGTAGCAATGTCCCATGAGAGTAATATCTTTTCTATAGCTTGGGGCCTTACATATATTTTTTTCTTTGTGAGAGCCAGAGTTTGCTTTCTACCTACTGGCAAAGGGAGTTCGAGCCTTGGTTTGGCTGACTGTCTGTGCCCTTTCTCTCACTATCTCCCGCCAAAGAAAAATCTTAAATGAAATATACATTTTATTTTGAAACTTTAACTAACTGTCAAATGTAATGCATGCACAATGCAGGCACAGCAGAGGTGTCTTCCATCTTGGAGGAGAAGATCCTGGGGGCTGACACCAGTACTAACCTGGAGGAGACTGGCCGCGTGCTGTCCATTGGTGATGGTATTGCCAGAGTCTATGGTCTCAGGAACGTGCAGGCTGAGGAGATGGTGGAGTTCTCTTCTGGGCTTAAGGTGAGCCTGTCACTCTTGTGATGCAAGCATTCTTGTTGATGTATTTGTGTAAAAGAATATTGAATGAAAAGTAAATCTACTAAATGATGTAGATGGAATTGTTTTCCTTGGTTCAGTATTATTACTATGTATGATGATGTCCAGCAAAGGGTTTTCTGCTGATCTATTCCCCACATCTCTGACCTCTTGAGTAACATTGCTGCCTTATTTCCTCCAGGGCATGTCTCTGAATTTGGAGCCTGACAACGTTGGTGTTGTGGTATTTGGTAACGACAAACTCATCAAGGAGGGGGATATTGTCAAGAGAACAGGAGCGATCGTGGATGTGCCCGTGGGTGAAGAGTTGCTCGGACGTGTGGTGGATGCTCTGGGAAACGCCATTGATGGCAAGGTGTGACTTGTTTAAATGGGTTTTTAGAAACTGATCTGGTATTCTTGTAGTATAAATGATTTAGTATAAATAGAGCTGTGGTGCCACTGAGAAATATTTTTGTGTGTTACTCTCTCACTTGCTGTTTAAGGTCCTGGCACAGCAATCAGCATGCTCACTTGGTTGAACCAATCACAAAGTTTCACATAATACACATTGGTTATGTTGTTACCGTTTCTGGACTGGGGAACTCAAATCTAGATGTATGAATGGCTTAGGGCGTTTTCACACGTAACTCATTTGGTCCGGACTTTTCAGTTTGGTCCGAAACAAAATTGCAGGTGAGAAAGGTGCCTCCACGGTCCGGATCAAAAGCCCAAATTTTGGTCCGATCAAAAAAGTGGTCTCAGTCGGGACCAATATGAACCATGGTTTGGTGCGTTTGCAGTATGAAAAAACTTTTTGGATGGACCAATTACAGAAGGGTCGGCAACTACGTACCATAGAAGAAGAACAAACTCAGTAAAAAGAATCGCTAGAAAAAGCAAAAATGAATTGTGGAAGTACGTGGAGGAGATTAGATATTTAATTTTAATTTGTTCAGACAAAATCATTAAAATACATTTCTGGCGAGTAATCCGCTTGTAGTTTGATTCTGTTTGAAAACGTTGGTTCGGACCTAACCACTAAACGCCCTTAGTTGTTACATTAACTGTAACTAGTAACAGAAATAATGCAAAATTTGTTTCCTATACCTAAGCTTACTAGAAAGGTTATGAATGTATTATAAGTGACTGCTTCAGAAATTAGTTTGTAGAAGATCAAAATGTCTTTAATAATATTATTATTATTATTATTATTATTATTATTATTATTATTAAGTTTTATTTATATAGCGCCTTTCCAGAGCTCAAGGACGCTTTACAATGAACAAGTAACAATAATAACAATAACAATGGACCATGATAACAAACAAACAACAAAATGTAGATGAGTGTAAATGAGACTATGTAGGCAGGACAGACAACAAAATGTAATATGACTTTAAGTGCGGTAACATTCAGAAAACAGGTGAGTTTTGAGCATAATTTTGAATTCTGAAATAATATTAACACAACTCTACTACTTTTGTTCAGCTGTGTACAGTGGCAGCTAATCCATATGTGAACTCAACGATATAGATTTTATAGATTACTGTTCTGTAAACTGCAATAGTTCCTTTGTCTTAATTGAAAAATAGTGACTAGAAATGTGATTGTTTCTGATTTTTTTTTTTTGTTGTTGCAAGAAACACCAGTGCTGTTAGCACTCAGGATTTTCTTTTTCAATATAAATGCATTGTTTACATATACAATGTATATCCTGCCTTCATTAGGGTAGACATTTGCATATATAAAAGTGGGACAAAAATGTTATGTAAATTGTGGTGGAGTCCTTATGTTTAGCGTGTTTTCTTTCATAAAGAATTTTAGCTAATAGAAAACATTTGGTCATTGTGTTCTCTGGTGCTGCCTGGTTCTAGGGTCCCCTAGGGTCCAGCATCCGTCGGCGTGTCGGCCTGAAGGCCCCTGGCATCATCCCCCGGATCTCTGTGAGGGAGCCCATGCAGACTGGCATTAAGGCCGTGGATAGCCTGGTGCCTATTGGCCGTGGCCAGCGTGAGCTGATTATTGGTGACAGACAGACTGGGTAAGACAACCTTACTATTGTTAATATGCATTCTGACCCTTCCATCTGAATTTCGCAGCAGAAATTTAGATCAGAAATGATCAGACCAGGTAAAATTTTTCCAATTTTCTATTGTCCAATTGTGGTGGGCCTGTGCAAATTATAGCCTCCGTTTCCTGTTCTTGGCTGACTGGAGTGGCACTCAAGGTGGTTTTCTGCAGCTGTAGCCCATGTGCATCTAGGTTCAACGTGTTGTGCATTCAGAGAAGCATTCAGAGATGCTCTTCATATAAAAATAACCCAGAAATCTTGGCCATGACAACTCTAGTAAGCTCCTGCCAGAATAATGACATCCATTTTAGAAGATTCTGAAAACCAACCATAGCAGTATAGTATTACTTGGTTGTAACAAATGGTTGAGTTACTGTTACCTTTCTATCAGCTTGAACCCGTCTGGCCATTCTCCTCTGACTTCTGCCATCAACAAGGCGTTTTTGCCCAGAGAACTGCTGCTCACTGGATATTTTTTCTTTTTTGAAATAACTAGAGATGGTTGTGTGTGAAAATTCCAGTAGATCAGCACTGTTGCAAATTCTCAAACCAGCCCTTATGGCACCAACAAACATGTCACGTCAATGACCTTTTTTCCCCGTTCTGATGCTTGTTTTGAACTTCAGCAGGTTGTCTTGACCATGTCTACATGCCTAAATGCATTGGTTTGCTGCCACGTGAATGGCTGAGTAGATATTGTGTTAACGAGCAGTTGAACAGGTGTACCTAATGAAGTGGCCAGTGAGTGAATATGCAGTTGTGCTCAAAAGTCTGCATACCCCTGGTGAATTGGTAATGGATGTACAAAAGGAAACATGAGTGAGCAGGCAAAACAATTTGTGTTTATTTCTAATGGGAGACATATTCAACTGTAAGTCATAACAGAATAGCACAATCATAAAACAAAACATGGCAACAAAGAAAATAATAAAATTACCCTTGTTCAAAAGTCTACATACCCTCCATTTTCAATACAGTATATTGCCTCCTTTAGCATCAATGATAGCGAGCAGTCGTTTGTGATAGTCGTCTGAGGCCCCAAATTCTTACAAGTGACATAGCTGCCCATTGGTCTTGGCAAAACACCTGCAGGTCATGCAAAGTCTTTGGTCTACATGAACCACATGTTTGAGCTCACCCCGGAGTGTCCCGATGATATTAATGTCTGGAGACTGTGATGGCAACTCCAGAACCTTCACATTTTTCTGCTGTAACCACTGGAGGGTCAACCTTCCTTTGTGCTTAGTGTCATTGTCATGCTGGAATGTTTAAGAGCATCCCATGCTTAGCTTTCGTGCAGAAGAATGCAAAACTGTCTGGTAGTATTGTCCGGTAACATGCTGCATTGATCTTGCCATTGAGGTTCCCTGTGCCTTTAGCTCTCACCACGCCCCCCGAAAAATGGTTCAGAGTGGGGATGGTGTTCTCTTAACTACAGGCCTTGTTGACCCTTCCAAACATAGAGCTTACTGTTGTGATGACAAAGCTATATTTTGGTGTCGTGACTCCAATTAACAGTTTGCCAGAACCTGTGAGGCGTGTCAAGGTGTTGTCGGGCATATTGTCACCAGGTGTTTTTGTGGCACTGGTTTGCACTAAGGCTTTTTCTGGCAACTCGACCATGCAGCTCAATTTTGTTCAAGTATTGTCATATTGTGCTCCTTGAAACAACTACACCATCTTTTTCCAGGGCAGCCTGTACAATTGCGTTCAAAATAATAGCAGTCCAACATCACTAACCAGATCAAATACTGTTTTTGCTAGAAATCATATTTCGACATGGCAAATAATTTACTAGTTGGTGCTGTAGAGTAATAGAACCAAAATTACATGCATGCTGCTGATTCTGTGTAATTTAATCATCAATTGAAAGGGGCGTTTTCAAAATAATAGAAATGTGGAGGTCAAGCAGTGAATTAATTCTGTAAAAAAACAGGGATTCGAGGACGAAGGCAGCAAATGTTGTACATGCTGGCTATAGTGCATTTCTCTGAAAATCTGAGTAAAATGGGTAATTCCAGTAGCCTAGAAATCTAGACGCACCCTAGTGGCAGTAAATGTAATTTGCAGCTAGGGTCAGTCTTAACGACTCTCCATTGGCTTGCGAGCTGGAAAAAACAAATTCTGGTCATGCCAATCACATCGTGTTTACAGTAGGTGGGCGGGCTTAACGTAACTACGGGAAAACAAAGTAGATGGCTGCTGCTGCTGGCAAACAGCTGTCTTTCGAATCTGCTTTGGCCGCGACTCTGGAAGACTTGGAGTTTAGTGTCGATCTTTTCTCAAAGAAAATCTTAAGTCATTCTCACAAAAGGAAGATGTGTTTGGAGTTTTGCCAACTGGGTACTTCATTGCTCTGGTTTCTTGTTTAATTTGAAAGACAACCTTGTATCCCACCCCTTGGATTTAGCCCTGCCAATGGTGAGTTCCCAGACCCAACATCTTGATGTGGGTTTGGCTTGTCAGGCTATAATTCCAGACAATGTTCAGAAGAACAGTGTATGTGCAATGCAGCGTCTTAGCCCACTACGCAGGTCTTGCAGTTTTTTTCTGCTACCCACGGCTCAGTATCTAGCCTGTTCAGTGCATTCATGTGAGAGCTGAAAACTCATTGACTATTTCTACACAGACATTAACTGCAACTTAAAATGCCACAGGTGTGGGAAATCAACCAATTTTAACCTGTTTGTAACAAGGCCAAACATTCAAGTGTATGTAATCTTGATAAGGACCATTTGGGTGATTTCTGTTATCAGTATGTTTTACAAAGGTGCTAAAGAGTTGTGTGATAATTAATGGCTTCATATGGTGCATTTTTGTTAACAGAGACCTAGGGCCCTATCTTGCACCCGGCGCAACGTAGCGCAGAGCCCAAACATAAGTGTCTTTGCTAGTTAATTTCCCATCAGGCGCCCGCGTTGTTTAAATATCAAGTGCACCTGTGCCCATATTTTGGCCCATGGGCATGCTGGTCTAACAGGGTGGTGTGTTCAGGATAATTCTTGGCGTAGTGCTATCTTGAGGCATCGCAAAATGATTGTGCCATTAACCAACAAAAAAAAAGGTACAAACGCACCTGGCTCTTAAAGGGAATGGGAGATGAATCTCTGATTGGTTTATTGCATGTTGAGCCCAAAACACACCCATGAATTAATAAAGACACTTCGTACAACCCTTTTAGACCATGCACCTGGCGCATGGACCCTTTTATCTGCTGTCAAACTAGCGAAAATGGATTTTCACACACCCAAAGCGCACTTGCGCCATGCGTTTCACACCATGCGCTTAGATTGTTAAGAGTTCATTTTATTTTTTGTATTTGGTTGTTTTGTTAATTTATTGTGGATATTTAAAATGTTTTTCAGTTCCAGTGTTCAGTAAACTTAAATTCTAAAGAATATTTATCTTTGAAAAGGTTTACCTGCATTATTATGCCATTATCATTATATTAGATAAATGGTCTTCGAACAACACTATTATCGTTTATCGCACTAATTTCTATCCAGCAAATTTTTTTATCGTGACAGGCCTAAATAACATAAAACATACTTACAATTCGGCCACGACAAATAAATGGAAAGTTAAATCTAAGCTTAAAGGTGCTATTTCTAGAATTTTGCACCAGTGAGATCTGCATTTCCTTTTCTTTTAAAAGCTGTGAATGCTGTATTTCTTTATTTAAACATTTCCCTACACTTCACACAGTGCTTATTTTGCCATTTCAATACAAATTGCAATGAGGAAATGACAATTGTGCTTCCACACTGTTTGTCAATGGGCAAGCACATTTCGTCAGTATAAAGTATGCCTTTTAAGCTGTGCTTTTGTGTGTAACAAAGCACTGCATAGTGTGTTAAATCAGTTTTCATATTTTTTAAATGCAGTATTTTAAGATTTTGTAAGCTGGCTCCTGAAAGAGGGAAAAAAAGTGATGTTTACAAGTAAAACAGCCTTATTTACAAATGTCTTTCCTTCATAGAAAAACTGCCATTGCTATTGACACAATCA
Organism: Umbra pygmaea; assembly: GCA_016801145.1. Lineage (NCBI taxonomy): Eukaryota > Metazoa > Chordata > Actinopteri > Esociformes > Umbridae > Umbra > Umbra pygmaea. The sequence continues at coordinate 5,223 of JACXGM010032744.1, read as the reverse complement.
TCAACCAGAAGCGCTTCAACGATGGAACTGACGAGAAAAAGAAGCTTTACTGCATCTATGTTGCCATTGGCCAGAAGAGATCCACCGTGGCCCAACTGGTGAAAAGGCTGACCGACGCAGATGCCATGAAGTACACCATCGTGGTGTCGGCCACAGCCTCCGACGCTGCTCCCCTGCAGTACCTGGCCCCCTACTCTGGCTGCTCCATGGGGGAGTTTTTCAGAGACAACGGAAAGCATGCCCTCATCATTTATGACGATTTGTCCAAACAGGTCAGTCCAACCAACTGCCACAGTGGTTAATGTATTGTGTTGGTTCCATCAAATTAATCTTGTTCCCAGAAACCTCCTCCCAATTTGAGGAGGGTCTGGTGGACTCTCGCTTTCAATGTGGTCTTGGTCTACCGCCCAAAATTGCCATTGCCAATCAATCGGTAAACTTGAATTATCAATCTCCCACCTCTATTGCTCAACTTTGAGGTGACACTAACCTTGTTTCCCCTCTCGGTTGAAGGCTGTGGCCTACCGTCAGATGTCTTTGCTTCTGCGTCGCCCCCCTGGCCGCGAGGCCTACCCTGGTGATGTGTTCTACCTCCATTCCCGCCTGCTTGAGAGAGCAGCCAAGATGAACGAGAACTTCGGAGGCGGCTCGCTCACTGCCCTGCCTGTTATTGAGACCCAGGCCGGCGACGTTTCCGCCTACATTCCAACCAACGTCATCTCCATCACGGACGGACAGGTATGCAGCACTGATTTCACAAATTGACTCGGAGCTGATGTTTAAAGTTACTTGTGTGGAACAAACTGAAACTTGTCCTCACATCTTGTCCTGGTAATAATAATTTTTGGTAATGCCACTAACTGTTATGTTAGAATTAAGTGATCAGGAGTTTGCTCTGTCGAAATAACTAAACTTGTGCATTTCTGCCCTCAGATCTTCTTGGAGACGGAGTTGTTTTACAAAGGTATCCGACCAGCCATCAACGTGGGTCTGTCTGTGTCGCGTGTCGGCTCTGCTGCCCAGACTAAAGCCATGAAGCAGGTTGCCCACTTTCCATTCCCTCTGTCATTTGGCTACCAGCACCTTCTGTAGAAATTAGAGGTTGACTGAGTTTTTCAAGGCTGATATCAATTTTTGGGAGACCAAGAAAAGCAAACACTGTTTAATCTGCCAATTCTAATGGTTAAATAGAACCACTACAAAAATGCTGAATGAAAACTTAAAATGTAATATCTTTATACAATGCATAAAAAATGTAATTCTTAGCCAAGTTCTACAAACTATGTTAACTAGTGATGTTATTTACGATGTCAAGAAAATGTAGGCGAGTCCCTTTGGAATTACCTGGATTTTGGAATTAATTGTTAATACATTTGGATCTTCATCTAAGTCACAACAATAGACAGTCTGTTTAAACTAAACTCACAAAATTATGTCTGTGTCTTTTAAGTGAACACATTGTGAACATCCACAGTGCAGGGTAGAACATTATGTGAAACCTTGAAATTAATCATTGTATCAGTTAAGCAGACTTTGTCTATAGTTGTGACTTGGTTGTAGATGAGATCTAATTTTATGATCAGCTTATGCAGAAATCCAGGTAATTCTGAAGTGTTCACACACTTTCTCTTGCCCACTGTATCTATAAAATGAGAAGTTAATTAGTGGGTGTTGGGAAATTCAGATTAAAAGTCATGGGACAAAACACATTCTCACACCTAATCACGCTGTGCTTGCTTTGCCGTTGCGATGGCTTAGTTTAGGGTCCGTCCCACACCATACACACCATTCATACACAAGGAAAGATTATAATCCCTTGGCATTAGTCACTGATCAGGTTTCACCCCTGGCCAGGTGGCTGGAACCATGAAACTGGAGCTGGCACAGTACCGTGAGGTGGCTGCCTTCGCCCAGTTTGGCTCCGACCTGGACGCCGCCACCCAGCAGCTTCTGAACCGTGGTGTTCGCCTTACGGAGCTGCTTAAGCAGGGACAGTACTGTGAGTAACTCCTTGGTTCCCATTTGATCACATAGGATTTTTTTACATCTGAAACGATTGTGCCCTACTGTCCCTGACAAATGAATTGAATGTGTAGAAGAAAGTTCTATATCCGGTGTTCCATCTGTAGTTTCCTCTGATATGCCTCATTACTTCATGTGCTTCTGTGAGTGACTGCGTAATTTGTTTTCTCTGCAGGCCCCATGGCCATTGAGGAGCAAGTAACAGTCATCTATGCTGGTGTAAGGGGACACTTGGACAAAATGGACCCAACTAAAATCACTAAGTTCGAGAAGGCTTTTCTTCATCACGTTCTCAGCCAGCACCAGGACCTCTTGGCCCAAATTAGGTAAACCAAATCAACTGCCACATTTGCCACATTTCTTTACCTCTTGGTATCTGGTGACTCATTTCTTTTTGTATTATTATTATTTTTATGATATATATGTATTTTTGCTCCCTTTGCAGAACTGACGGTAAAATCTCAGAGACGGCAGATGCCAAGCTTAAGCAGATCGTCTTGTCCTTCCTGTCAACCTTTGAGTAGTGTCTTGTTTTTTCAATGACTGCATATAATGCTAATTTAAATTTTCTATACAAATTTAGAAAATAAGGTGGCACTTGATATATTAATGTACAGATATCTCATAACAGAGAATAAAGTGTTCCTGCCAAAGGACTCATGCATTGATTTTTCTTGTACTGCATCACATCCCTACCCTTCCAAGTAGTATATTTTGTAAATTTAGCAAACTATATATCAATAGTGACCTAGAAACTGCTTTAAACTTGTCAAGATGATAGAGGGCAACATGCCAAGATAGTGAAGTGAAAGACTTTTTTTTAATCACTAAAGCACTAGTGACTAGTGTTCACTTTTTTAATTCATAAGGAAGGACATCTTACTCTGACTTTCCAAGCATTTTGACATGAAAGCGGCTAATAATATGCTTCATGTGGGACACCACATTTTCCCCAGACTCCATATTTCATTGGCCTACTAATTGAAAGCCCTGAAGCATTTTAATTTTCCTGAATAATCATGCCAAGATGTTGATGGAGAGTAATTTTAAGAGTTCACTGCTTCAGGAAAGTATTAATCAAATCAAGCTTCATTTATATAGGTATAGTTTTCTCTACTGAGCAGTCTGTGATTAAGAACTATGTTCTATCATGAATTTTGCCCTAGTTGCTGAAATGTATTTGTATAACTTATGAAAGAGCAAACTTATTACAGGGTGATCACACATTTATACTTCTAAAATCATGCCGACTTGCCCTAAATCAGGGGCATTTAACTTTTACTGTACGAGGGCTGGAGCCTGCTGGTTTTCTGTTTAACATTATCAATTGTCCCCTACCTGGTGTACCAAGTCTAAATAACTACAACATGAGTGTTGCAATAAACTGAGTGGAGTTTTCTTTGAGGGCCAGAGCTGAATAGTGGTGCCCTATGGACTGTGGAGATCTGAGGTGATTTGACAGATTTGAGGAAACTCAAAGCCATATTTTACTCCTAGTCTAGCCCTCACCCCTCAATGCCAAATCTGAATCTCAAAGCCAGTTCCACTTAATTTTTATTGCAATTCTTTAATCTTGGAGACATTTAGGCCTGGACACCAGGGTAGTCCAATTAATGAGGTAAAAAACAAGCCGGCTCTGACCTTGTTGGGTAAGATTGACCATTGCAATCAAAACGGCTCATCTCCACAATCGAGTAGGGTTTGATTTGGTTATAAGCAAACCAAACGGGTTCATGAAATGAGTTATTACGATAACATGGGAGTTGTAGATTACAGTTGCCGGATCATTTTGATGTTCTAGCAAAGAGTGTCTCATGGATCACTTTTGGAAGGTATTCATTAACATTTTCACTATGTGGACAAAAACGCGAATAAAAATAGCAGTGTTTTATTGATGAACTGTTATTGACTGATCTACAAATAATGACTCCGTATCTCCGATGCGAAGTGATTTGTAAATTAGGCCGCTCGCAGTCAGTTTGGGTTATGATAACATAACAACTGCTTTGATCCTCTTGAACACAGCCAATGGCAGATGGTAATGTTCTACCTAGTAACAAAGGAAATGTGTATTCTGATTGGCTCAATGAGATCCAGGATTCGCTGTTCAGCCTTCTTACCGCAGCGCCGATCAAAGCAAAGTGTCGGCGTTGCATTCACTGGAGGGGAACACAAGCGCATCGTAAACAGCGTAAAGTCTTCATACATTCGTTGAACACACCAAGTGGAACACCATGGCGTCAGGAGGAGAGTAAGTTACCGTTGCTATATAAACAGTTAGCTACCTACGAACTGATGAACGTTCGTTTTGTTATAGCTAGCTAATACTATTGCTAATGTTACAACTAACTAGCTGCATACTACATAATAAATGCTATTCGGTATTCTATATGTTAATGGTCTACAGTACAGTTTAGCAGGTGTCATTATAACCACCTTACACCACGACCTCACCGTGACGATTATTACAAGACATTAACTTTAGCCATATTTAACACAGCGGCCATCCCCGACATCTGTCTGTCTACCTGTTAGCTACATAGCTAGCTGGCTAATAGTTGTCAAGCTGAGTGACAGCGACATGAATTGTTGTTGCTCTGTTCATGTTTTAGCTGGGACATGCTAACTGATTGTTTTCTAATGTAACGTTGCTTCTTCAAGTTCAACTGAAGACTGACAACAGTTTTTCTTGCTGTGTCATGTGGGCCTACACAACACAGCTACTGCAGCTACAGTACATAACCGAATCTGTATATAATTTATAGTCAGAGTTATACAGTAATTTATAGTAAACTATACAGCAGTTATATCTATAGATGCTGCTTTTACGAATTTTGTACAGAAGTAGATACCTAATATCATGTATAAAATTACTGTTTTAAAAGAATGGACAACTATTCTGTTTATAAACTACCGACATGCTCATTTAAAAACATACTGTATATGTACATTCTAATACTTTGCACATTATTTACTGCAATTTGAAACTGAAATGCCCAATAGCCCAGTAGGCAACACGCAAGCGGGCCACCGGCGGCACGCCTGCTTTTTGCCACCGCGGCCGCTGAGCTTTTTTGCAAAGCGGGTGACCAGCGGCGCGCCGGCGGCATCCGCCTTTTTGCCGCGGTCGCCCCACCGGTGGGCCGCTTTTAATAAACAATACCCTGATCAGCGGCGCACCCGCGGCGCACCCGCGGCAAG
>JACXGM010032743.1:0-12537 GCA_016801145.1 Umbra pygmaea | reverse complement strand
TCAACTAATTAACTCTAAACACCTGCAAAAGATTCCTGAGGCTTTTAAAAACTCCCAGCCTGTTTCATTACTCAAAACCGCAATCATGGGTAAGACTGCCGACCTGACTGCTGTCCAGAAGGCCATCATTGACACCCTCAAGCAAGAGGGTAAGACAGAAAGAAATTTCTGAACAAATAGGCTGTTCCCAGAGTGCTGTGTCAAGGCACCTCAGTGGGAACTCTGTGGGAAGGAAAAAGTGTGGCAAAAATTGCTGCACAACGACAAGAGGTGACCAGGACCCTGAGGAAGATTGTGGAGAAGGACCAATTCCAGACCTTGGATGACCTGCGGAAGCAGTGGACTGAATCTGCAGTACAAACATCCAGAGCCACCGTGCACAGGCGTGTGCAGGAAATGGGCTACAGGTGCCGCATTCCCCAGGTCAAGCCACTTTTGAACCAGAAACAGCGGCAGAAGCGCCTGACCTAAGCTACAGAGAAGCAGCAAAACAAAACAACAACAAATTTTGCATGTCATTCGGAAATCAAGGTGCCAGAGTCTGGAGGAAGACTGGGGAGAAGTAAATGCCAAAATGCCTGAAGTCCAAGTGTCAAGTACCCACAGTCAGTGATGGTCTGGGGTGCCATGTCAGCTGCTGATGTTGGTCCACTGTGTTTTATCAAGGGCAGGGTCAATGCAGCTAGCTATCAGGAGATTTTGGAGCATGTCATTCTTCCATCTGCTGAAAAGCTTCATGAAGATGAAGATTTCATTTTTCAGCATGACCTGGCACCTGCTCACAGTGCCAAAACCACTGGTAAATGGTTTACAGACCATGATTTTACTGTGCTCAATTGGCCTGCCAACTCTCCTGACCTGAACCCCATAAAGAGTCTGTGGGATATTGTGAAGAGGAAGTTGAGATGCAAGACCCAACACTCTGGATCCTGGGCCTCACACCTCAGCAGTGCCACAGGCTGATTGCCTCCATGCCACACCGCATTGAAGCAGTCATTTCTGCAAAAGGATTCCCAACCAAGTATTGAGTGCATAACTGAACATAATTATTTGAAGGTTGACTTTTTCTTTTTTTTGTATTACAAACACTTCTTTTATTGGTCAGATTAAATATGCTAATTCTTTGAGATAGGAATTTTGGGTTTTCATGAGCTGTATGCCAAAATCATCAGTATTAAAACAATAAATGACCTGAAATATTTCAGTTGGTGTGCAATGAATCTAAAATATATGAAAGTTTAATTTTTATAATTACATTATGGAAAATAATGAACTTTATCACAATATGGTAATTTCTCGAGAAGGACCTGTATATATATATATATATATATATATATATATAGGGTTGGTCAATGCATACAAGTCTGACTCCTTAAAGGTACTATATGTAATACATGTACTGTAATAAATCAAAAAATGACGCCAATGCCTCATCAGATATTATGGAAACATGTTAAGCTGAAATACTATATTTTCTGAAAACAATGCTAATGTCAGTATTTTTTCTTTTGGAAAAGTACGTTCCGGGACGGAATTTATGTTTATGTTTTGGCCTGTGTGTTATCAACTGCCCATTTTGACAGCACAAATGGATTGCCAAACATACCTGTAAAAATGCAAACCCAGCGCGCTACAGCCATGGAAGCAGCAAACGAACGAGATCATAGAGATTCTACACAACCTAAAAAAACTCTGCATGTTTCTAAACGGTTCCATGACCATAGACGTAGTAAAACACGGTTCGCTTGTCATGATTGCGCTGATCTTGTTCGTCACGTTAGTTTTGATTCTGGGGAGGAGGTGGCGGAGGGATACAACTCAGGTATTTTGAATTTGAACTGTAGTACCCATTTTTTTACGCTGGCTGTCCGTTTTACATATAGCACCTTTAACCACTGAGCAATCTGACCTTGTGTCACCTTTAGGCAGTTTGTCTATTATATTACTTTATTGAAAATTTGTTAAATTGGTGCTTTTTTAAAGGAAAAGTGTGGTAGAGGAGACTGAACTAGGCCCAAGTTCAGAACATCTTGTGTGAATATAAATGGTTTTGTGGCAACATTGGGAAAGGGAAATAATGGACACTTGGAAAGGGTGTGTGTGTGTGTGTCTATGCATGCGTGCGCGTGTAGGGTGCCCTTTTTTTACTTGAGCGCCCCAATATGTCTGTGCACGGCCCTGGTTATTACTCAGTGTGCTTTGTTGAATGGTCTCAATGTTTAATTGTTTTATTTCATGTGATTACTAGTTTACTAGAGGAGTAACTTAGTATTTGAAGTAATGCAATAATGCATGAAGTGTGCATTTTGTTTCCATGCTTATTGTGTTTCCACAACGCTGTGTCCATGCTAAAGTGGTACTCATAAACATTTCTCAAGGTTGGCAGGTATGCTTATTGTGTTTCCACAACAATGTTAGTGAGTAAATCTACTGAAATGGCTACCATCTTGGTGGAGTATGATGTGTAAGATGAGAAAGCAGAGGTTAAGTCATGATTGCAAAAAAACAGTGGCTATCTGTACATCTTTGCCAAGCACAAACCAGTACTAAAGACATTAGTGGTGCAACGGATCGTCATTGATCCGTGATCCGTTCGGATCAATATCTTCGGTTCGGCACACACGTGATCCGTGGATTGATTTCTGAAAAAAAAAGTTGTGCGCATGTTCAGTCCGCTCAAAGCGTGGTCATGGTGAGCGGAGGAACGGAGGAGCTTGAACGCCCAGCGTCATTTAAATCCCCTGTGTGGGAGCATTTTGGCTTCCCTGTATAATATTATATAATAAATATAATGTTGAAGTGTGTAGGCACTGTGGCACAAGAAAGCCATATGACAGTGGAAACACATCAAGCATGGCAACGCATTTGAAGTGACATCACCCCGGTGTTTCACTGACAGGAGTGAAACCGAATGCTGCAAAACAACCGCTTATCATTGTGGCATTTAAGCAATTAATCAGACCGGGCTAAAGCCATCACAAATGCGATCGGTGTGCAGATATGAGGCCATATTCGGTTGTGCAAAAAGAGGACTTTAAACACATGCTGAAAGTGTTTGAGCCACGTTACGACATCCTGTCGCATACGGGACATACTAAAACACTTACCGTGAAAAAGCTTACCAGGGTTTTAATGACCGAGGTAAAGTTGGTTGGATATTGGATATTCAACAGATATTCGAATCCCGAAATCAGTCCTGTTTTCTCCGGGCTCAGCCACATGATAACCTGGTGTATCAGACAAAGTGTACAGACATCTGCGTATGGTTAGGGACCGTCAATAAAGTATATGCCTCAAACATAGTGATTCAAAAGCATTATAACTATGTGCATTTGTAACGCTTCCCAGTTCCTCTTTCCTGAGAACTACATCTTCCCCTTCCTGGATTGCTCAGAACTACAATTCCCATAGCCCAGACTCAATCACCGTAATTCTGTACACCTGCACTCACCCAGTCCATATATAAAGCACACACACACCATTGCCTCTTCGCGAGGTATTGTGAGTATTTTTTCCCCTCTTACTGAGCATTCTAATTCTATGTTGTTGTTCCGGTCTGACCTCTGCTGTATTTTTGGATTATTCTGCCTTGGATTTACCGTTGTACCTTTGCCTATAATCAGGGATTGTTATTCTGTCTTGACCCGTGCATTGATTACCCTGTCTTGTGTTTTTGGATTATCCCCTGTGCCTTTGCTTTTGGACTATCATAACTGTTTCTAATAAACAATGTTCTTTTTGTAACTTGGGAGTATTCGTTACAGCATTAGAAACCTCCAACCACTTTTTAATTGTTCAAAGAGGACACCGACATGTTGCACAGCCTTTGGAATTTCAAAAAAATGTTTAGAATTATTTTGGTGACTTTTTAAAGATTTCAAAATTCAATAGCTTTTTTGTTGAATGACTTAGAAACCTCAAACCAATTTTCAGTTGTTCAGAGAGGACCCTCACATGTTGCACAGCCTTTGGAATTTCAAAAAAAAAATTAGAATTCTTTTGGTGACTTTTTAAAGATTTCAAAATTCAATAGCTTTTTTGTTGAATGACTTAGAAACCTCAAACCAATTTTCAGTTGTTCAGAGAGGACCCTCACATGTTGCATAATTTTGAAATCTTTAAAAAGTCACCAAAATAATTCTAAATATTTATTTGAAATTCCAAAGGCTGTGCAACATGTGGGGGGCTTATTTGAATGAGAGAAAAGTGGTTTGAGGTTTATAATGCACATAGGTATAATGCTATTGAATCATTAACTTTGAGGCATATACTTTTTTGACGGTCCCTAACCATACGCAGACGGCTGTGCACTTCGTCCGATACACCGGGTTATCGTGTGGCTGAGCCCGGGGAAAACAGGACTGATTTCGGGATTCGAATATCCGTTGAATATCCAATATCCAATATCCAACAAATTTTACCTCGGTGGTAAAAATCACCAAATTTCTCATGGCCATATCTTGTCATGAACACTTAATGACGAGGGAAATGCTTAACGTGATTTAATGTAGCCTACCTAAACAACGATCAATATTAACCACATTTCTCTCTCATTGCTCATCATAACCACTGAAAATGATAAAAACAACTAACCCAAATTCAAATTATTATGGGCGTTATCTGACGTTAAGCCTTTCTGCTTCATTAAAGCCTATTGTAAAGAAAAGGCTTAACGTGAATGAATGTACCTAAACAACAATTAATAATCACATTTCTCTCTCATATTTTTCCTAATATTGTTAATAAACAAAAATACATCTTATGTTTATTTGTCTTGTATAAGGTAGCCCCTTAAATAAATAAAGAACAGTCCCTAATACAGATATTTTTGTAATGCATTCATTTGTTGAATCTTCCATTATAATTTAGTCAGGGACAATGTTTTTATTTACTCTGGTTGAATATGATGGCAAACAAACCAGTTGCTTTTGGGCTTGGTGTCTTAATTTGATTCACAATTGATAGGTTATAGGAGCCAAATGAACGACTCTGTAGATTGGCCGGCCGGCTCAATGAAGAGACTCGGAATGTCATGATTGATTAAATCTGCCCTTTGGTCACAAGATTAAGGTCATGCGTTGTCATGTGCCAAAAGGAACTGTGAGTATTCTGATGTGTTTTTCTGTGGAATCGCAGTGAGAAAACCGCCCTGTATTCTTAAAGTTGTGCAAGTAGGCGTGGCTAGCAGGAGGAAAAAGACGCTGAAATGCGAAGTCAGTATGAAGCAAACATGTAGGCTATTGATACGTTACTCGCGCATAGATTCTCGGTTGCCTTTGTACCAGGCATATGCATTTCGAAAAGCTAGACTATGTTTCATTTTGTTGTTTCAAGCAAACTGATCGTATGACGCATTTATCTGACTGGATTGAACGTTAATTGGTTTTAATCGCATTTTACTAGCTAGGTCCATCCAAAATAACCCGATTTAATTTAGTTATCGAGCTATAACTGTCAGTTATCTAGTAGAGATGGACTACCTGCTGCAGGTGAAGATAGGTGCCCTCGTGGGTTTGTTGCTCTTAACCCTTTTTTTCGGATTTATTCCTGCTCGCATGAAATGGTTCAGAGAAACCAGTGGGACAGGTGAGTTTCACTAGTAGATAGCATACATGTTATAACTATATCCATAAACATTTTGTAACTGTCTTCAAATACCGCTGCCTATCGAGGTAATGCAATTCCACACTAAAATGTGGTCAGTACTGTCAACTTGGTTGTCTTGTTTGCCAACTCCCGCCTAATTGTTATGGGCTTGTTCTCTGCAGTAGTTTTCAACCAGTTTGCAACATAAGTACCAAATGTTTTACAACACATTCAACAGAAAAAATTACAAATAACTGATTTACACCTGCAATATTAGCTTTGACGATGGAGGAATGTAGATACAATGGATTATCTTAGAAATTACTTATTTTGAAAGAAAACAAATCATAAATTGTACAAGCTAATCAAGTTATCTAATTTCTTTGGATAGACACTCATTGAGTCTTCCCCAATGCTCAGAATCCAGTGGATAGAGAAATGGAAACAGTCACCAGACAGGGATAAAGCTTTGTCACGTCACAGTCCAGTGAAGACCTTATTAGTGGAAGTGAAACCAAGGGGCTAGGTTTAGACCCGGAAGTTGAAGCATCCCACTTCGGTAAAGTTAGACAGAAATTGGCAGATTGGCAGATTCGCGGTTTGCGGTTCAATAGATCATAAGCGAAACGTTTTCATAACACAATAGGCAGCTCTATTTAATCGTAGTAAGGTAGACAACAAGCTACAAAACGGTTTTCATCCGAAAGAACCATCAAAATATGTGGATAAATGAAATTCAGCAATGTGAGCGTTCTGCCTTAAGCCGAACATCTAGGCACCGTCTACAAAGTGCAAAACCGAAAGTTGATACAAACATATATTTCAAAAGCTTCACTGTTATTGAGTCTATTGCTTCCATAATCACTACACACATCTAGGGCCTCCCTATCAACTTATTACAACTGCTAGTTCTTGAAAAGATAGATCTGCCTATTTATTATATATTTCTATTGGAAAAAATTCAATAGCTTCACTGTTGTTGAGTGTATTGCTTCCAAAATAGCTACACACATCTAGGGCCTTGCTATCAACCAGTGGCGAGCCATGCATTTTACACCTAGGCCTTCACTATCTTCCCGAAATTAAAACGCATTATAATAACCTCACAATGACATTCTAGGGCTATAGGTTATTGTCATTCGGCATATAATGCACCCTATATTCATAGTGAAGACAAGTTTATTCCATTCGATAAAGGTTATTTAACACGAGGCTCAACACCTATGAGACTTACAATACACTAATTGACCTGACATGACAGAAACCATAAGAATGTAACACTACTCATTATGACAGGATGTCGCATTACACATACTGTAGCCATCGGATAGCCAAAATCAATGTCCTAACCAATTAAACAAGAACTAACTCATAACACCCAGTCACAACACTACAAACATCCAAAAATGCCAGAAGGAACAATCAGGATTCAACAAACTTCCACAGAGATTGAAGACAAGCTGCGGATTAAACGCACATCCAGGTTTACCACGCACACTCAAAGGCACACCCCACTAAGACCACTGAATCTGAACCATAGACCTTATATATATATATATATATATATACGATCTGAACATGCTTCACACCAGTAGTGATCTAAAACAAGCAAGCAGTAATAATTAACAAGTTAACAGGCCTGGCGCCAGGATGAAGTGGGTCTGATTATCTCCCCCTACTTGAATACAAATACAGTACATGCACTAAGCCCCGTTAAGAACCTTTAAGGCTAGGGATGGGCTGATACCACTTTTTATGGAACGAGTACAAGTACAGAGTTTCATTTTGGGTACTTGCTGATACAAGTAACGATAGGAGTACTTTTAAGAACTATGCCAAATGTCACATTTATCAAGCTAAAATCTGCTATTTCTTAGATGTTGATCAGCCAATTCAAATATAGAAAAGTAAATATTCCTACATATCCAGAAGAACATAATTTACATTGCAGGTCAAGAATGTGTAATATTTATTAGATGTCAATGGTTTATGTCTCCTTCCCTAATTAAGAGAAACACGTTTGTAAACATGAACGCAATAGACATTTGTGTTAGAATTTGCCCTAACTAAGCATTGCAGAAGTTTTGTGTAAGATGAGAATGTCTGTTTGAAGTGACTTTCTCCAAAACAGGGATAATTACCTAATCATATTATTCTGTTAAGGTATTTAATTGTTTTATTATACTCGGTATACAATTAGCTGTACAAAATATAAATAGGCTACATCGTATTTCCTTTAAGTTATATTTCTTAACGTTAGTATGTCAGAACTCAAAAATACCACTATTTTGTTCACCCAGAAGTTTTACAAACTACCGACATTTGTCTTTCCTCGCTGAAGGTGGCTTTCAAAGGCAAGGTCCGGGGCGTTCCTCATGTCGTTTTTCTACAGTTACAGTATGCACCGAATTGCATCCTTCATAATTTCCTGTACTTAAATGTATGGTATTGGTATCAGCCCATCCCTAGTTAAAGGGATACTTCACCCTACAGCTATCTGGAGGTGCTAGTAGCTCCCCCCAGACATCTGTAGAACAGTGAGGTATGTTTCACCCAAGTCTGGCTAGTGTAAGAGCAAGATTTGAAATTTCGCGGGGAATTTTCACACGCTGACGTCACGGTGGAAACCAATGGACCTTGGAGATAGGAAAAATGAATACAGGCGTGTATTCGGTCGCCAAAAAAATATTATTCCTGTTAGACTGATCTGGCTTTCAAACCTACTCATTAAAGCCTCTGTTGTCCTTGATTTTTAAAGCTATAGCTTGTCTTTCTGTGACGTTTCGATCAGCCATTTTAATGCTAAACAGACGAGGTGGTATGATTTTTTCAGTATGTAGAGAACTACAACGCTGACTTCCTTGTTCCAAGCCCCACCCACCCGGCAGGTCCTCTAGATTCTGTGAAACAGTTTGAAACCACAGTCGCTGGTAACTCAATTGCTACTAAATTAGGATTTGCAGATGAGGAATTTTACAACTTGCGTTTACATTCTGAGTGACATCCAACCAACATGTTTGTGCCCGAGTACACCGAAGAACATTTACAACAACTGGAGTTTGATATCCAGCTTCAACAAGGCAGCATGTTCTACAGATAGCTAATCCAGTTGAAACGCGGTTAAATTCTAATTGCCTACGTGCTTCTGTGGGAAAAAGCACTTGCTACAATGAATGGGATTGTGGAATAGCTTTACTTGTAAGGCTTAAACAAAAATGACTGATGACCGCATATGCGTCACTGAATCACTGAAGTTTTCCAGCATGCATGGAAAGAGAGGTACAAGAGGACAATTAACATGAGTAAGTTTATTAAACCTATTTTCTGTACCTTGATAATGGAGAACACATCGTATCTGTGTGGTAATGTTATTGTACTGTATGTGTAGTGTGCCAGCTGTATTTAGTAGCTAGCTGACTGTGTAAATTACTGTATCTTAATATATATATAGGCTACTCTTTCTAGATAAAGAAAAATGGATGGGATCACATCGCTTTTCAGCCGCTTTCGGCCTGTAGTGCCGGTTAATTCAGCACGTAGATCCCTTTCGTAATCTTCCCACCTAAAATGCAGACTGCAGACCCTAACTTTTTAAAGCCTATTGTAAAGTGTGAAAGATTACTCCTTCTTTTTGGTCTTGTTTGTAATTTTTGCAACCAGGTACAGAACACCAAATGGGCATGATGAATAGAAATTAGACTACAATTTCATCTATGATTTCACAATTACATTTAGACTACAAATCATCTATGGTATTGTTTGTAAATGGTATACTATGAAACCGATTTACTGTGGAACACTCCTTTAAGGCCCTGATAGTAAAAATATATAAAAATCCATCAAACACACCAAAGCTGCTCATTATTTGAAAACGAAGTCCGTCCTCCTTTCTCTTTTGAAAAGACTTCTATGATGCGGTTGTTCAGCACATCTTTGCGTTAAGTTCCAATAAAAGATCTTGCCCAGTGCTGAGAGTCGATCCTGCCCAGTCCTATATTCGCCACCAAAGCTACTTCTTCACCTCCATCTGCCATTCTGCTATAAGTAAAAAATCGAACAGCTGCTTTGTGACCAAGTAGTTACAGGAACGTAGTTATAGGAACAGTCCACTTCTTAACAGTTCTACTAACTACTCTCCCCCAAAACCGGTTTTGCTATTTGCATTCGCACTGGTCAAGTGGCCATAGGAAGTGGTAGGAGGGGTAAGAGAGTGACGCCAGCACCGCAATAGCGTTGTCACTCGACTTTAGCGTAGCACCACATACAACAACATTTTACAGTTTAATGTTTGTAACACTGGGTGTATGATTGGAGACAATTCCATTGGTTTTTGTTTAAAAAAACCAATGTAATATCATCACATTAACTATAAGCCTTAACCAAATTCTAACCTTAACCAATCTGAAACCTTGCTGTTCAGCCCATGTCAAATAAGATTTTTACTTTCTGTCATTAAATTTTTACAAAGTAAAAATCACCTGTTTGCATCACGCTGCAATAGAGGACAAAACACACACACAGACAAAGTGTCCGTCTGGATTTGAACTTCTGAACAGGATTGGTCGATGAAACGCAACCAGGAACGCCCAATGGGCAGGACTCATGAGTTGGGCACGACTCATGAGTTGGGCAGGACTCATGAGTTGGGCAGGACTCATGAGTTGGGCAGGACTCATGAGTTGGGCAGGACTCATGAGTTGGGCAGGACTCATGAGTTCTTGTCTAGGAGTTCTTTTCTAGGCTTACTGTAGGTTTGGTGTATAAATGTAGTATATTAAAATGCAATTAGGTCGAGCAGCCAATCTGAAACATTGCAAGCTCGTCACGCCTCGCAGACCATGGGACTCATGGGTCGCGGAGGGCTCATGGGTCGCGGAGGGCTCATGGGTCGCGGAGGGCTCATGGGTCGCGGAGGGCTCATGGGTCGCGGAGGGCTCATGGGTCGCGGAGTGCTCATGGGTTAATATATTTTATTGTTATTTATTTTTGGTGTATTATTGTTCTAGTAATTTGCACATTTTACATTTTCCTTCTCTATTAAGGACATTGCCTATCTAAGTGTTGTGTTTCTTTTTTCATGTGCCTTTTTAAAATAAATGTTTGTTACTAAACTTCGTGTGAATCCACAGAACTTCCTGCTACATTAGAGAGAATGGTCGAAACTGAGTTTCCTCTGAGATTTGGCAATAATGATTTAAGTGACTCGGGTCAGTTTAGTGAGTGACTCAGAATAACCCGAATCCTTAAAATGAATCGAGTTTGCCAGGCCTAGTCATAACCATGCGACTTACTGTCGCACCGTAGAGAAATTATCGTATTGTCCAGGAGAAGCTCGCAGGCAATCGGGGGACATGGATGCATACAATCAAAATGACAAAATAATTAATCAGAATATTTACCAAAAGTTGCTCCTACTCACGCGCTCCTTTCTCTGCAAGACGCAACATTCAGAATGATTCAGATTTCTCTTGGCATGACTAAGATATGAATTACAACTTTCAGAGACGTTGCTCACGTCACATCTACGTCATCACGTTCAGCATGAGGCTGCCCAGTATGCTCGGCTATCAACAAAAAAGTGCTTCTAATTAGCTTCACTCTGTCTCCATAGGAATGAATGGCGTCTGTTGGTCCATTCATACACTGTCTTTGAGTGAAACACTACTTGGGTGGAAGGTTTAGTCATTAGTGCAAAATGTTTTGCAACACAGATCTTCTGCATTTGTTCTACTGAAATTCACTTTGGTTTTAATGTTCCCTAAGCATAAGAGTATTTCTGTCACAGACTTGTGTTTATATGGCTTAAAAGCTAAAATTGTTAGTTTTGTTTTCTGCTTGTGCAATGTTGCCCATAACTTCCTTTAAGCATCTGTGAGATGATATCAGTTGCTTCTGTCATTCTTTTTATTTATGTGGTATGCACAGGCAGAACTTGAGGACTATCACGGAAATGTTATTTCAGTGCCATTTGTTTGCACTCTTTGCTCACTTGCAGTAATGAAGTGGTACATCTAACTTCAGGCAAGTGGTAAAATTAATGAAGTGGTACAACCTTGAGGTGATCTAGACCCCATACTAGGGATGCTCATATTGACCGTTTAACCGTTAACCGAAAGTAAAACATTTGACCGATTAATACTATCAATTAAACGGTTAAGAAGTATTTTTAATTTTTTACGTATACAGGTCCTTCTCAAGAAATTAGCATATTGTGATAAAGTTAATTATTTTCCATAATGTAATGATAAAAATTAAACTTTCATATATTTTAGATTCATTGCACACCAACTGAAATATTTCAGGTCATTTATTGTTTTAATACTGATGATTTTGGCATACAGCTCATGAAAACCCTGAATTCCTATCTCAAACAATTAGCATATTTCATCTGACCAATAAAAGAAGTGTTTGTAATACAAAAAAAAGTCAACCTTCAAATAATTATGTTCAGTTATGCACTCAATACTTGGTCGGGAATCTTTTTGCAGAAATGACTGCTTCAATGCGACGTGGCATGGAGGCAATCAGCCTGTGGCACTGCTGAGGTGTGATGGAGGCCCAGGATCCAGAGTGTTGGGTCTTGCATCTCAACTACCTCTTCACAATATCCCACAGACTCTCTATGGGGTTCAGGTCAGGAGAGTTGGCAGGCCAATTCAGCACAGTAATACCATGGTCAGTAAACCATTTACCAGTGGTTTTGGCATTGTGAGCAGGTGCCAAGTCGTGCTGAAAAATGAAATCTTCATCTTCATGAAGATTTTCAGCAGATGGAAGCATGAAATGCTCCAAAATCTCCTGATAGCTAGCTGCATTGACCCTGCCCTTGATAAAACACAGTGGACCAACACCAGCAGCTGACATGGCACCCCAGACCATCACTGACTGTGGGTACTTGACACTGGACTTCAGGCATTTTGGCATTTCCTTCTCCCCAGTCTTCCTCCAGAC
>JACXGM010032742.1:0-12528 GCA_016801145.1 Umbra pygmaea | reverse complement strand
AGCTAGTATGTCAGGCTGAAAGCTGAGGTAAAAAGAGCAGTTATGACAAGGAGCTAGTATGTCAGGCTGAAAGCTGAGGTAAAAAGAGCAGTTATGACAAGGAGCTAGTATGTCAGGCTGAAAGCTGAGGTAAAAAGAGCAGTTATGACAAGGAGCTAGTATGTCAGGCTGAAAGCTGAGGTAAAAAGAGCAGTTATGATCCATGCAGATGGGAGACAAGTACAGTTTATCTATCTGTCAATGAGTGTGAGAGTTTTCTGTCATTATCAGGTTACAGTAAACAATGACCATTTCCATTAAATCCACCTCTAATGCAAACTCTTAACTGTGCACTCAGGAAACTTTCGCACTCGTGCTAAAAAACCCTAGCTGAGTCCCCTTCTGATAATAATGTTTTGCGAAACAGTCCATCAATCAATCTGTTTTTGGCGCTATGCTGTGTCTCCTTTTTTGTCAACACTAATCCACATGCAAGTATTAACACACACATGAACACACAAACAGCATGTGCACACACCGATATGATTGTGGTGCACACACAACTTAGACACAATATTAACATTTGAAAATAAGTATGTCAGCTCGAGATGATAATTAACAAAGTCAGTATGAGTCATAGTAAAAAACATGTACAAATATAGACACATGCACACTAATACAGACATGCAAAATATAGGTATTTCCACACACAGACAGGTCAAAGTAAATATGCAGCAAGGAGAGGGATTCAGTAATAACACGTGCCATGATGCCATGATCGTGTTCCATCTATTTTCCATCCATTTCTCCATGTTGTGCTGGTGGCGGTGGTTAATTATCGCATAATATTGAACATTTATATATAAGCCTTTTCCTGGCGGCCCACCAATGACAAGGCAGAATTTTCCACACTGTCTGTTGTAAGGCATTGGAACCGCAAGCTGGACTTGAAGTTCTGAGTTTGATCTAAGTTTAACATTATGAAAGTGTTAGTGAAAAGCGAACAAATATTTGAGTAACAGTTATGGAAATAATACAAACAGTAAAAGGAGAGCATTTGAATTTAAATGATATCATTCTCGTCTTCTGCGTTTTGGCCTTCAGCTACCAGTGGAGATTTACTCAGTCAGAACGTCCTCACAAATAGGTGAAACCAATCAGCAAGAAACCTTACGGATTCTGGTCAAAATGTCCCGAACACATTTCTGAAATGTTACAATGGGACACAAACTAAATTGGGAACTGTTAGAAGCCATCTTAGCGTTTACATTTTACACTTAATTTTTTGAATGTATCAGACACTTCATTACACTTATATAAGCAATTCTGGTTAAAAGCTTTGTTCAAGGGAACCATTGGGGTATAAGAAATATCTACGAAGCTAGTGAAAGTTTTAGTTCTTAAATACATTTGTTCTTAAAATGGTTGAATGTATGCCATTTGTAATGTAAAGTTGACAAGACTTATCTAGATACCACAAATACCCTGCAATCCAAAGGTCTACCAACAGAGCGTTTTACACTGCAATTGTGGAGCAGCACAAATGGAAGATCACAGATAGTCATTGAAAAATTCCATACTAGAGAGCCATGAGAGCTGGCGTGCGCTTCCATCACATACTAGAGGACCTGACAGTGCCTGGACACACTCAAGGGTCTTCAGAGCCAGTCATCAGCTGCTGTGAGCCTCAGGTCCTGGATGCAGTCAGGCAGTTTACACTGTATCTCTGGAACTATGGAAAGTAAAAGCACCACTAGGTCACTTTACAGTCTGCACAGTATATAATAATGTGACACACACACTCTGTACTGTATACACTTCTACCTAAGAAATGTGCAGGTCTGCATGCATTGACAAACACACCTCAGCTTCCATATGCCTGAAGTCATCCCGGTAGCACGCAGAGCAATGATGGTGTTATGTACCCACCACCCTAGAGGGCACTGAGCGAGGAAGACGACCTGCCATGCGATTGATGGCCATGGCAGATAAAATAGTTTCCACAGGAACTTGGCAATGACTTGGTCCATTTGGCAAAGTCGACCACCGCTGGAACAAACGCGTGTACGCACTGTGCATGTAAGGATTTTCAGGATGAAGGCCAGATGGTGGAGAGGGAACAGTTCTTCATGACGGGAGGTGAGATCAGATTTGATTCTGAGTGACTGAAGGGCAATGCTAGCTGGATGCTCAGGTCCGGTCTGAGAGTGTGTCACGTTAATTCCCTGAAGGTAGCTCCAATGTGATACACCCTATTACATACACACTCTATGTATGGAATTACAGCTGGTATTAGATTGAAAAGCCAAGGAAGAGCTCCTATGTGGCACAATGGTTTAAGACTGCTTTCGGTGCCTATCAAAGGCTTGGTTCGAGCATTAACTGTCTGGCTGACAGGGAGCTCCATGGAAGCTTGATCCATATTGGCCAATTAGATTTAGTAAAATTGGGAAAAGCAGAATAATAAGTAAGAATCTAAAAATATACATGAAAAAAAAATTAAAGTTGAGTGGGAGATTCTTTACTCTGAGACCATGTATAGACACAAAAACAAAGCACTGTAAACTAGCGAGCAACTGACATTAATTTACAAGTTGGTAAACACAATCAATTTCTGTCAAATAAATAAATATGATAGCAATAAACAATGGTAACATAACCAATCAGTTTTAAAAATGTAGAAGCCTCATCAAATTGAGGCAAAAGCCAAAGTCTTTCACATTGAAGTGAATTGGCAATATGCTACGCCATGCAGTTGAGAGGTTAACGACATGACCTCCCTAACCATATTTGGACTTCCTCTCCATGTCCACATTATGTTCCATTATCTCACACTGGTTCACAACCCCATAATGACTGTCTGTGTATTAAAACCCATTTGCTTCCATGTCTGTGTGGCTTATTGTAAAATTTTACAGGTTGTCTTCGCTGGTTGTTTGCCTTTGTTTTATTGCTTTCTTGACTTTAGACACCATGCATTGCAGAATACGTCCAAAACATCTCAGATACTTTGGACTCATATAATTTCCAAAGCCCATCAGTGGCAAAAGCAAAGAAAAGTGTGTCGTTCACAAACATCCTAATAGAACTGATACGGAAAATGTCATATAATCAGAATAAAGAAAATCATAACACAGTAAAAACGAAACAAAGAATGGCAAACTAAGGGGCAGTGCAGCATAACCCGGTTCTGTTTTACAATAGCTATAACAAAAAATAAAAATTAAACCTTATAATGTCAGCTACGTGCTTTGTACACATGTGCCTCAAATAAAAAAGGAGGTGGATTAAAATCACTCCTCATAACTGCCATTTTTAAGTAATATATACATGTATTATATCTTTACAAAGCTTAAAAACTCAGGAATTTTACAAATGTCTCCGTTTAATAATACATATAACAACCATAACATAACACTGCATAATGTGAGCTATGTCCTTAGTAAACAATGACAATCTTTTTCTCGCCTCATAGAAAATACAACGTGGATAACAATCAAATCTCACAAATGAAATGTTTGGGTTATATATACAAGTCTTATTTCTTAATAAAGCTTAAAAACTCAGGAATTTTGCAAATGTGTCAGATTTACAACGAGATATTTATTAGTCATAATGTGCCCTATATAGCCAGTAAAAAAGCTATTAGCTTGTAAATTCTGCTGGCCGTTTTTGCCCCTCAAATAAAATGGGATGTTGATTAGAAACATGGCTCACAGCCTCATTGTTTAGGTTGTATATACATGTGTTATATCTTTACAAAGCTTAAAAAGTCAGGAATTTAGCCAATGTCTCGGTTTTACAATAGCTATAATGACCATAACATAACATGGCATAATGTGTGAACACAGCCATTAGTCAGCTAGCAGCTACGTAGCAATATAGCAAACCATAGAGGAAATAAAATAATTTACTAAATAAATTATACTTACAGTAGAAATTCTTTCGTTTTCGTCAATAAAGAGTCCCAGTAATGACATAGAGCATAATTTTGCAAGGTAAAATACATCTTGTTATGTGGAAATTACTATTTCATTAACGTCCATGTACACGCATTTATTCTGAAACTAATGGCGAATGGGACATGCTTCCGAAACAAAGACGCATTTCAAGCTCACTGCTACCCTCTCTGATTTCATCATATTTGGAATCCTTGTGAAACTGAAATGTTAAAAATGAGCAAGATCACCAATTTTCATCTAACTACACCAGGGATAGTTTATTAAACACATAGGCCTATGTTGATCTGTCTCAATAATCAGATAAAACATCATCACATTGCTATTTTTTGTGGAAATGTACTTTTTCAAATAATGCTATTGCTGATTGGCTGTTCACTCTGTCATTCTAAAATGTTGTCATCCCCTGTGGGACATGATTAGAAGTGTATCCAGGACCCTAGCTCAATATATGACTGTGAAGTTGTCTTTCAAAAAGGATGTAGAAAAATAAAAATAGAAAAATATTATGCATTTTCTTTATTTCATTTTGTGCCATATTCAGTGTGACAATTATTCAAAATACCTTTTCCATATCCAAAAAAATTCATAGTCTTTCCTTTAAAAAAATATCAACCATATGATTGTACTTGCTTCAGGTCCAGAG
Source organism: Umbra pygmaea (assembly GCA_016801145.1). Classification (NCBI taxonomy): domain Eukaryota; kingdom Metazoa; phylum Chordata; class Actinopteri; order Esociformes; family Umbridae; genus Umbra; species Umbra pygmaea. The sequence goes on along the minus strand of JACXGM010032742.1, from coordinate 7,944 downwards.
GCTAGCTTTGGGTATGTTTTTTAGGCAGATTTTGACAATTAGGGGGCAAGGCTTATCAGGTTAATATATGGTAATTCACTGATTTCTAAATGTTTTAACTCCTTTCTCCATATTTGTGGCAAGGCTGCAATCTGCAATCTCTATCTGGTTGTATTTTTTAGCTGATCAATGTTCCCCATTTAACTCTAACAGTTGTTTGTAAAACAAATGTCCATCTCTATTCATTAAATCTTTAACAATAGACCTTCAATTAATATGTTTGAGTTTAGTCATATTTACTGTAATATTAAAGTACAATTAAAATGGAGAGATAGACAGTCAGAAGAAAATGGAGACAAAGAGAATGAGATGAAAATATGGACTGAGCTAACTTAAGTCAGACACCCACGACCCAGATGAGTTTCCTGTCTCGTGTGCCCCATCTCTTAATCCCGCCATCCCTGCGTGACATATCACACATCTCTGCTCTTCTTTTATGGTTTGTGGAATCCAATTAGACAAGATTCATGAGACAGAACTGGGAAGCCACGCAGGAGTTTGAAACATTTGAACAGACGTCTTGAGGGAGAGTGTGACGGAGAGCTAGAGATATGAAAGGTAGAAAGAAAAGGAGACAAGGAGAAAGACAGAAATCAAGAGGTTGATAGAGAGGCAGTGAGATGGACAGGAGAAAGATCAAGAGAATGAAAGAGAAAGGTGGAGAGAAACAGAGAGAGAGAGATAGAGGTGAAGTAGGTAGAGTGGAAAAAAATGTCTCTGAGGTGCGTGACGTGCGTAGGAGGCTTTGTGACAGCTGTTGCTGAAAACCTCTTTCTCGTTCTCACTTTCACTTTGTATCACTGTGTTTTTCTCTGTCACTCTTTCAGTTTCTTTCTGTGGCTCACTTTTTTTGTCACACTCTCTTTGCTGCTCTTTATCTATCACTCTCTGTCTCTAAGAGAGCAGTGACATCATCTGGTGAACGTAATGTGGATGAAAAACAATTGCTTCAGTGAACCAGAAATATGCTCCGTACACAGCAAAAACATCAGTGTTAAATTAACACTCAGTGTTTATATAGGTCCAGTGGACCTATAAACACACTGAAGAGTGTTAATTTAACACTTAGGGTGTTGATTTAACACCGACATTTTTACTGTGTATACCTTGCAACTTTTGTGCAATGCAAAGACATGTAAAAGGAACAAGTATTGGTTTTAGTTTTTCACATTTTTGTATGCTAAGAACACATTCCTATTTATAGAAACAACCTGGGTGCAATATGGTTTAACTTTCTTGTACACTAACAGAAGGTCAGGATATTTTACCTCAGGGCGTGGATCGCAACCAGCAACTTTTTGTTTAATTTGCCAAGTCGCCTGACCAATTGGCTACCCTCCCGTCCCAGTAAATAATGATGTGGTAAAGCATATATGTGGGCTCCTCGAGATAGACTTTGGATTTTATCTTTCCATTACCTTGTTTCCTTTTCTCATGACGAATACATCTTCGACCTCCCTCATCAGTCTCACTCACTCTTCTTCTCCCCACTCATGTAATCAATCTTTTTTTTGAGAGGTAGATTTGACATCCTGGATGAGGGCAAAAAGGAGGGAGTGTGTGGAAACTCACACCGCGGTGCCTTTGGCATTCTATTACGGAGGTTGCCATGGAGATAGGAGAAAGGAAGTAGATGGAAAGGTATTCACAGTATAATCGGGAGGCGATGGCATTGGTGACTACCTGTCCGATCATTACTCCCACCCTCACATCCACAACCTAAACCACCCCAAATATAATATTTCATTAAAGATACTCTGCTTAGTGCACGTGCTGCCCTATCAAGCAAAAAAACTGCACATTTGCTCGATAACAAGTTATTAACATTCATTACATATTAAATAAATGTGTCATCATGTGGACAAATATCCTGTCTCCGATGCGTTCTGGAACAAAATGGGGCTGTGTGTGTGTGTGGGGGGGGTCATGTCTGCAGTAACTGCAAAACATTACAGTGAAAGCAAGGTAATGGGAATTGACTGCAATCAATCACATCAGCTATTGCCTATTACCTTGGTTTTACTGAACTTCAGGCTGCAGTAGCTCCAGGTTACCTTGGTATCATTAATTGTTCATTGCTGCTACAAATATCAAACTATATGAAACTGACAGCCGCGTACAGTCCATTGAAATATAGTCCATATTAAAAGCTGCTGTCGTGAAAACTTTTTTTATTACATCAAACAAGAAGGCAGTGACTGCAAAGGGGTCAATGTCTGAAGTCAAAATCGTCAACTACAAATTGTTAAGGAAATATTTTATAAACATATACGTAACTATATCTACAATGTTCGACATACAGTGAGAACCCTAATTCTTTTACATTTTTATTTTGGTTCGGTACTCTAGCCGTTTGACTTTGAAAGCATACAATGACAATGAGTTTGAAGGTCAGACTTTCAGCTTTAATTTGACAGTATATTCATACATATCGGATGAACCGTTCTGAACTGACTGTTCATCAGGGAAGATACCGAGTGTCAGTCATTGCATGCAAAGGATACAGGGCTGCCGACAGGAATCTGTGGGCCCGGGACAAACTCCACATTTAGGGCCCCCCGCTAAATAAAATTAATGTGCAAAAACAAAATTTTGGGCCCCCCTCAGGACTGGGCCTGGGACAACATACCCAGTTGTCCCCCCCATCAGCTACCCTGAAAGGATATGCAACCAATTATTGACAATGATTAATTTAATCTATATTATGTTAAACTGTCCAATGTTTTTGTTGCTAACTAATTTGGTGTGCGTGCCAATTTTTTTTAATGTTTTTGTTGTGTATTTTTTAATTTTCTTAGTTGGGCAGTGTGTCTGTCCATAGTTCAGGGGCATAAAATGTTGCATTTTACTTTAAATAACATGTTTCATTGTTTTAAAGCTGACGTGCAAAGGTATGTAGCAAGACCCACAACTGCATACACAACACTATTAAAAAAATCCATGAAAAAACTGGAGAAAGTACTGGTAAATTGCTGCCAGTGCTTTTTCTATTATTTTACGGACATTTCCTTCAAGACAATAACGGAAAATACTTTGTGAACACAGTAAATGTCTGTTAACACACAGATCTGATATTATTTTTAACAGACATCTACAGTGTTTATAAAGTATTTTCTGTTATTGTTTTGAAGGAAACATCCGTAAAATAATAGAGAAAGTACCGGCAGCAAATATCCGTATTTTTACTGTTTTTTCACAAATTCTTTTTACAGTGTCTGTATGCAACCAATACAATGTTGAATTTATGGTTTGTTTTCATGATTTGAATGAGAGGGAATTGCCCAAGCTGACTCAGGCTTTTGTCTGTTCTAGTGAGAATAATGTATTTTTCATGTAAGAGCTCTGGGATGTGATCTAGAACAGAACCATGTGTAATATAAGGGATTAAGCTATATTGTCTGTTTTATCTAAAGCTGCCTACTCTTTTATACAACACTGTAGTTTACTTCTGAACAACTCAGTGTAACTGAAGAAGAGGTAAATACATTTCCCCATGAACAGCACAGGTTTTGGTCAATTTTGGATAGGTAATCTATAAATGTAAAGATTGCATTTAGTAACTTACAGAACTAAAGCAACACAATCCTGTCTGCTCTAAAAACCAATGTACATTAATAATAACAAGCACAAGGAATATTTAAAAGGAAAGGGAATTGGTGTGTGTGGTCATGTTTATGTATATTTGTGAGTCCCTGATGGCCCCACATCCAGACAACACCTGACAAATTTTTGATTTTTTTAAAGATTTATTGCTTAGGGAAGGGTAGGCAACTCTGGCCCTGGAGGGCCGAAACACTTCTGATTTTTGGTTTCTCTTTCTAATAAGGGACTGGTTTATACCTGGGAAAGCGGGTGATTGCAATTAACTAGTAGGTAAAATTAAAAATCTGAAGTTTTTTGGCCCTCCAGGACCGGAGTTGCCTACCCTTGGCTTAGGGGTTAGTTTAGTGAAAAACGTACTATTGGGAATAATGTTAGAATTGGGGTTACTATTATGTTCAAGCATTACTGATTAGGTTTAAGTTTAGGGTTGGGCATTAATGCAAGATCAATTTTAAGCATTAATGTTAGGTTACTGAGGTTAAGGTTAAGGTTAGGGTTAGCTTTACGCTAGGAAATAGGAAACATGGATTTGTAGGTCAGGATTAGATCTCAAGGCCCAAAAAAGATAGAAAAACAAACGTGTGTGTGTGTGTGTGTGTGTGTGTGTGACAGAAAGAAGGAGAGAGGCAGCTGTTCGAATCTCAGATGTCTTGCCTACACACACTCTTAATACAATAAGTACTGCAGTGGGTCAAAGCTGTGTGCTGGAAAACCTTGCAGGAGCGTGGGTGCTTATCTGAGCTTCCTTTCATTTTCAGCTTAAGAAAATTCGGTACGTTCTCAGTCAAAATCTAGTAATTGTTTTTAATACTTTTGTATGGAATTGTGTGATGCTCTTGTCAGCTTTAAGAAATATGTCCCTATTTCATCTCTGCGTGTCTTTCTTTCTTTGCCTTTTTTTCCTCTATCTTTCACCGTCAGACATACACACATGTATGTACATGATCAGCTCACTGACCGCGTGGTCACATTAAATAGCTTTGCGTTATTGATTTCCCTCTTACTTGTATCATCCCCTTAAAAATAAACTGTGTCTTATTTTAATATTGTTGTAATTTCAACCACATAGGAACTAAAATTCGGAGAACTGAAGCTGGGATGTGCCTGGGAGGGGCGTTGCACGTTCAACAAGGCGCTTCTTCCGGCACCCGTTCAGAATTGATGGTCTTCCTGTTAATTCTGAACCAAGGTTATCTGGTCTTGATCTAAGGCTGAAATTGATTTGAAGTAATGCTTTCTTCACCTCCCCACATAAGTCTCCATTAGCCAATCCTCATGACCCACTAAATCCATGTCATTACCACCCAGACATCATCAATATTCCCTGCTGTCGTTTAGGATGCGCCCGGCAGCTAGCCGTACACGTCAGCCTAGCTTTAATCTAGCCTTTGTCAAAGCATCCTAAAATCTGCACCGACTCGGTCAACCCTCCCATCCACTACCTCACTTATTAATCCCTCCCAATAGATCCTCACGTCTTAATGTTTCACACTGGCTACGCTCCTCTAGTAGGGTACAGAAGTAAAGAATCCTCAAAACCCACTATTAGCAATGAGAACTATGGATGGGACATTTACTAAAGTTTAAAACAATTTTAAAAAGTTAAATTCAGGAACAATTAGTCGGCTTTGCATATTTGGACTGTTTTGGACTGCCCTAACCCGCAACCTTAATCCTAACCTCAACCTAATCATAACCTAACCCTAACCTTATTCTAACCCTATCTCTAATATATAAATGTCACTGTTATCCATGGTGACTTATACATTTTAGGTAACTGCTGCTGTAAGCTTAGGTACAAATGTAAAAAAACACTTCCTTCCTATTAACTTCTGATAGCATTTTCATTTGTTGTCAACTTAAAATGATTCCGAACATCTACATCCTCTCCGTTATGATTGGGTATTCAAATGACCAATCATAATATTCCTGCCCTCAGAATGTGTTTGAGTAAGGGAAATTGTATGTGCTAATCCCAGGTCCATCACTCTCCCTCTCTCCCATCTACTGTAATTAACCCCCCCCCCTCCATTACCCCTGCCTCGCCCCTCCCTTTCTACTATGCCATCCAAATGTATTTTCTTCACCTAATCCAAGTATGGATATGTCCATATTTCAGGCCCCATTGTAATGCACAAAAAAAATGTCGGATACATCAGGGAATTTGTGAGTGTGTCTCATTTCACAGTTCTCCCACTGGGGTAGTGACTTAAACTAGGCGGAAAGAAATTTATATCAGAAAACAAAAAGCAAACAGTGGGGCCCTCAAAAGCCAGATAACCATAAAAAATACTGGAAAATACCAGAATGAAACAGTAAAAGGACACTCTAGTGTACGGACCAATTCAGATTTGTTTTGTATTATATAATACTGAATACTGTAATCAAGTACATTACAGTACATTTAGCAGGTGCTCTTATCCAGAGCGACTTACCATAAGTACAGGGACATCCCATGGAACAATTTAGGGTAAAGTGCCTTGCTCAATGACACAATAACATTTGGAATAGTTTGGTTTCGATCTGGTACCATTCCTACTACAAGGCTGACTCTGTAACCACAGAGCCATCTGGCGCCCATAAAACCCATCACCTCCAAGCTAAGCAGTCCTGCAGGTTGTAAACACACAGATGTATACTTCTGACAGATCACACACATACACACACACACATACACACACACACACACACACACACACACACACACACACACTCACTCACTCACACACATACACATACACATACACATACACATTTTCATGACTTTTCAGGACCAACATTTATTTTTTGATTTCCAAAAATGGAATGATACCTGGTTGTCACAAGTATAATATTTCATATTGTATAAACACACATGTACAGCACACATAATCCACACTCACACTGGAGTGTGACACAATATTCCAGAGTCAGAGACTCGTCTCTGTTGGCTTTGTGCAACACCTTGTTTATTACCGGATTACACATCATAAAGCCATCAGGTCTGGATCACAAACATTGTCCTTCTGTTAACATGGGGACCTAATCCTTGCTCATTGGACTTTTAGTTATTGGAGGCAGAAATTATTTGATTGGTTGATTCAAAGCAGAGGGTGGACCTCTTTTCATTTATAATTACGATTTATTTACATAGCACAGGATTAGTTTTTAACACTCCAGTGTGGTTAAGGTAAGAGTTAAGGTTAGGTGTATGGTTAGATATGATTAAAAACTGAGAAAATTATGCTCATGTGTGTCACGTCCAGCCCTGTGAGGCTGTCTATGTTCCCTTTTGTTTTCTGTTAGGTCTCCTGTGATTATGTCTTACGTTCTCAGTGTTTTTCAGTATATGCATACAGTGGTTTATTTATGGTTCTTTTGAGTTGCTCCCTCATGTCTCATGGTCTTTGGCCCCCCTGGTGTTCCTTTTGTGTCTTACAGGTGTTTGGGTGGTCTGATGTCATCAGTGTGGGACGGTGTGTACATGTTGATTGGCACGGGTGTACCCTATTGTATCAGATTAGCTTTAGTATTTAGCCCTCATGTTTCTGTCATTCCCTTGTTGGTCAATGTTCCTGTTACGTGTCCATATAGATGTTTTTTCTCGGTTTTGCCCCACGTGGCAGTCGTTGCTTTATTAAATAAAGGCTGTTTTGGATTATTGCAACCTTCGCGCCTGTCTCTCTCTCCTCTATGCAACGGAACCGTGACAGATTGACCAACCTATAACATGAGACAGCGAAGGAATAGCGTCGGACCCGAGGAGAAGCGTGCCCTTCCTCCCTAGGAAAGTTTTCGGGGGGTGCTGGTTGCTGACTGCCCCTCGCCCCACGACGTGAAGAGGGAACAGGCTACCGAGCTGGTTCGACTCTCCTCCATGTGGGACGTCGACAGCTCCGACGAGGAGGATTTTCGCATGGGGGAGGAGTGGACCGACGAGGACTGCTTTGAGGGAGAGGACATTGTACTCACCGAGGAGGCTGGAGGCGCCTACCGGAACAAGGTCCGGTGGGCTTGGGACCTCCTCCTAAGTAGGGTTAAGGAGCCTCAACCTCCCGGTAGGTCCCCTCTACAGCAGGCTAGCTTCCCCAGTGTCAAGGCTAGCTTCCCCAGTGTCAAGGCTAGCGTCCCCAGTGTCAAGGCTAGCTTCCCCAGTGTCAAGGCTAGCTTCCCCAGTGTCAAGGCTAGCTTCCCCGGTGTCAAGGCTAGCTTCCCCGGTGTTACGGCTAGCTTCCCCAGTGTCAAGGCTAGTTCCCCCAGTGTCAAGGCTAGTTCCCCCAGTGTCAATGCTAGTTCCCCCAGTGTTAATGCTAGTTCCCCCCG
>JACXGM010032741.1:0-12473 GCA_016801145.1 Umbra pygmaea | reverse complement strand
TTTACTCTATATATTTTAGTAGAATAAACTCAAAACTCAAAAATTGTTGACTTAACGTAAAATAATTATGTCAACCTCACAAGGGGTGAATGTTTGTGTTAAGTGAACATAAAGTTTTTATGTTGTTTTGACAGTCATGAACATTTGCGTGGACTTAACAATAACATTTTGTGTCATGGGCGGATTGGGGTTTACAGTGCATGTTCACTAAATAGCAACACACAACAGAAAGATTTATCCTCTAGTTACATAAGTTACAGGTGGAAAGCTATGTAAGAAATTAGCATCCAGGAGCCTTCATACGCAAAAATAACATGGCTCCACAATTAAACATTACACTTATTCATTACTTACATTAATCCAATGTTGTGTTATGTAAACTAGCTAAACAAGACACATTTTTTAAAAGATGTCCAGCAACAACAAAGACAGGGGTAGCATATAAGTCAATACCAGAAGCATTTAGTGTCTGATCTCAATGGTATTGGCTTATAAAAGCAAAAAAAGTTATCAAAGTTCTACTTAATAAAAGCAAAGTAACATTGTCCCAAATCAGTCAATGAACAAATGAGGCTTGACCTATTGTGGTCTGTGAATCTTGGCTTTACACATTGAAGACCAAACCAGAATGATGAGGTGCTGCTAATTTAACAAAAAAATTCTGATATACACATTAATTACTGGGATGGGTAGCGGTGGAGGGTGGTATGGGGGTCGGGGATCATGTTGGGGGGGATTAAAATAGTAAAAATTGTATTGATATATTGCTAGACACAGTATCTCTGCTGTTATTTTTTTCTGTCAATCATTATATATAAATTTATTTAAAAAATAAATAAAAATCTCTCCATTCCCCATTTGGCAGTGCGTTGCCCATATCGCCCTAATGAACACACCGCCCCTGTGCAGTAACCTGGAAAAGGCATTAGGGGACATTGACAGCCAAGACTTAATCCCTGAAGTGAAGGCAGCTTTTTATTACATATACATTGTGCTCATAAATTTGCATACCCTGGCATAAAGTTCAGCATTGAGTTTGACAATATGACTGTTCATGCAAAAAAATCGGACTGGAATGTAAGAAGAGTAACCAGATGAAGCCATTAATTATCACATAGTTGTTTGGCTCCTTTGTAAAACATATTGATAACAGAAAACACCCAAATGGCCCTGATCAAAAGTTTACATACCCTTGATTGTTTGGCCTTGTTACAGACACACAAGGTGACACACACAGGTTAAAATGGCAATTAAAGGTACATTTCCAACACCTGTGGCATTTTTTTAAAATTGCAATTAGTGTATGTGTATAACTAGTCAATGAGTTTGTTTGGTCTCATGTGAATGCATTGAGCAGGCTAGATACTGAGCCATGGGGAGCAGAAAATAACTGTCAAAAGACCTGTGCAAGAAGGTACTGGAACTGCATACAGTTGTAAAAGGATACAAAATATATCCAAAGCCTTGCAAATGTCAGTCAGTACTGTTCAATCACTTATTAAGAAGTGGAATATTCAGGGATCTCTTAATACCAACACAGCAAATTGTCAAGTGTTGATTTTCCGGTGTTAACTATTTAATGCAACCATTAATGAGATTAGTGTTACTGTCGATGTAGTTTTGCTAGTCTTTCTCAGTTTGTAAGTACTTCACCATTGCAGTTTTTTTGAATGCAGGTTGTGGGTAATAAAATATTACAACTGTTGGATATCCTTTCAGTTGGTTATCAAGTTGTATAAAAAAAAATCAAAATCTTACAGTGACTGTCATTGTGGTACATGAGCTGGAAAAATTATCCTGTCAAATTAACTGAAGGCATGCTGGGAAATATGGAAATTGGAAATTAACATTCCTGGTTTAAGGGAATAACACAATTCAGTGTTAAAAATACACTCTCTGGTGTTACAAAAACAAAACTGAGTGTTAAAGGTAACACCGTCAAAAGTGTGAATTTCAAGGAGCAAAATACAACGAGAATAACTCAGGACCGGCATGGGAAGGGGAGTGTCACAGGGGGCATACGTATCGGATTTTACTTGAAAAACCACAAGATACAGAATTCAATGTGAACTTTGTGCCTGCACACTGTGAGACATTTCGGTGGAGTCAAATTTAGTGTAAGATCTTTAGCTACTAGCTAGAAATGATACACCTCAATTTGAAACATTTACTACGGGTTCAGAATATCGTCCCAGAACTATAAGCCCTACATCAATTCATTAGGTAAAGATTTAGCCAGAATCTGCCAAAGATCATTTTTAATTTACGTCCATTCCTCCAAGTATTTACACAATCACAACTAGCTACATTGGAGTGAATTGCTACATCCAAGCAGACCGATTGGTTAACTGAGAACTTCAGAAAACAAAAAACTTAGCCAGTTAGCTTCTCACAAATTACTATCTCATATTTCGATCATTATTTCCAAACAATTCCAACAAAAAGTATACAAGCCCACTGGCTCCAAATAGAAAAGAGTTAGCAGTATTCTGTGAGGCAGTTTTATTCATTTTACGTTCTTTCCTCCAAATATTAACACAATCACATGTAGCTACATATGGTACCACCAGACAGGTAGATAATGGTATGGTAGCTGTGATAGTTTGGTTCTCCATCTGGGCCTGGTTGTTTTTTTCCAAAACACCTTGGTCCATGTCAGCATGGAAACTCAGTTGATCTAACAAACAGATGTAATCATCTTCTTGGCTGGAGATGGTTGAAAGCAACCAAAAGCATGTCCTTGTCCCACTCTTTACAACAAAAATAATTATGTTTCTTGTTCCCAATTAGTCACTACCCTTAGCTGGAAGTTTTGGTTTTAATTAGTGTTATGTTCTAGGCTCCTTAAGAGTTCATGTAACTAACGTGCAACGTCATCACATGCTGTTGTAAAAAAAGGATATGGCTGAAATAAAGAAGCTATGATGCGACTACATTTGGTGTCAGATTAAATCAATTAAAATAACATAGGACACTACAATTAGGAATTTCCCAAAATCGGTCAAAGCCAGTCATTTTACTTTGTACTTATACAACTCATCAAATTTCTCCTTATTGAAGCTTTTTAAAACATTCTTGCAGTCAATCAAGTCTCAGGGACAGACTGGTTTAGCAATTATCTCGATTGAGCAGAGGGTCCGGAGATCTTTTGAATATAGAGGACGTCATCATAGCTCTTGCTGAGGCCAAAGTGAGGGTGGTTAAATTCAGACTGTACCCAGAACAACTAGAACGTAGGAAAACTGTCACTCCTAATCTAACAGACAAGAGAACATAGTTCAAGTTCAATTGAGCTGATAATACTAGCTACATATCATGAGTATAATGACAGGGTTTTACCAAAGTATGTGTGTGGTAACACAATAAATGTCATGATGGAGGTTGGGGCCCCTTAAGCAAGCTTTGATTGGGGGCACATCATTGATAAACATGCAGAAATTGAGCGGGTTACGATGGGCAAAACGGACACATTTGAGTTGTGTGATTCTGCTGTGAAGCAAAGCTTCTATCAATGTAATTTTTTCCAGAAGGTAAAGATAGTTCTCTTGCAAGTAAAAATTACAACAACTGCGATGAGAAGGCAAACTGTGTAACTGTGGTGGGTAAAGATTGAGGTCTGTTTATTTTTGGTGTAAAAAAAGAAAAGTTTTATTAAATGAAACATATATGAAGACAAAGCTAACACATTGTTAAAATTGTAAATACAGAAGCTAATGATTAATAAAATGCAATGAGAAACTATTTGGCATTAGGCCACGTAGATAACATCAAGCAGCTAACAGGAAGCAGCACACATCACCACAGACAAGAAGCTACAAACTGGAGCCAAGCTCTTAACTTCAGGCTCTTATAGAGTCTTGATCATTTGGATTTTATGATGTCTGTGTAAGCACTTTGTGACAAATGCTTAGGTAAAAATAAATTGAACATATGACATGTTGTGTTTTACAGTGCAATCCCTAGTTTTACAGTGCATGTTCCTATGGGACAATAATGTCAACATTAATATTTTTGCTGTATACTCATAATTCAAAGAATCCCTTGCATGAACCAAAGGATTGATCATTATTTTATGACATATGTAAAAAAAATTATCCACCAGAAAATATGAAAATTGTTGATCAACCCCCAAGCAAAATGTAGTTTCACAATAACCTCCACGGCAATATACAGATGAAAAATTAGATAAAGCAACATAGCCGCAAGAAGATATATTTAACCAGATGTTCACGTCTGTGGGTGCTAGGTTATCGACCCGATGGAAGATTGTCAGATGTAGCAGCTTTCGGGATGACCCACGATATGCAGTTCTGGTAAAAATGAAGAGATCACTGCAACTTTTTTATAATCAGCATACAGTATGTACATGTATGGCAGCAATTTTATTTCATTTTCTGTTAAATTCCAACACAGGCACACCTCATTCTACTGAATGAGTTTCTGATTCAATTTGAAAGACTGGTTGAGATCATGACAAAATTAATGAAAGCTATGTTTAGATATTCATTTATTAATATCTGGACCTTGTTCAACTGTATCTATTCCAAACGGTTTTCAAACTCCCCTGAACTTGTGGTCTCCCTGGACGCAGAGAAGGCCTTCGATAGAATTGAATGGGAAAAGCTATTTGTTGATTTTAAAAAATGTGGATTTGGGGATAAATTCAGCTCATGCATCAGGCATTTGTACGGTATGCATCTCCACAGGCCAGTGACTGTACCAATGACACTCCTTCTGTCCCCACTACTCTTTGCCATTGTGCCCTTTTCAGTTGCTTCGCAGGCCTCAAACTCTTTCCAGGGTGTTTCACGGGTGGGAGTTGAATATTGGTTGTCATTGTATGCTGATGATATGTTTCTCTATGTACATTACCCTGCAGTGTCTTTACACTCTATCCTCTCCATCTTGGATTACTTTGGTTCTTTTTCTGGTTACAAGATTGATCTCCAAGAGTGAGTGCTTCACAAACAATCCTTTACAGCTTCAGCAGATAGACTTTTCAGCTTAGTCGCTCTAGCTTCATGTACCTTGGAGTGAATGTAACTAACTCATTGCCTGCTCTGTTTTCAGCTAAATTTGCCTCCCTACTTTACGAGATGAAGTTTGATTTCCAGAGGTGGGATAACTAAACTCTGTTACTTATAGGAAATACCGCATGAAATACCCTTGTATTAGACCATACAAATTCTGACACATTCAGAAACATTGCTTATCTGTAGGGCTGTAATGATACACCAAACTCACGATTCGGTTCATATCACGATTTTTGACCCACGGTTCGATACAAACCTCAATTCTTTTTTGGGGGGGTGAGAGAAAAAAATTATATGTTTATTAAATGACATTTTAAAAACCTGTATAAACTGACCAAAGTACAATATTAACTATACCAATTATTAACAATATACCTAAGTAAAATAAATGAACAGCCAAAGCTATACTACTTATGTTGTCTTTAGCCGCTTTCCGACCAAGTAGTTACAGGAACGTAGTTATAGGAACAGTCCACTTCTAAACAGTTCTACTAACTACTCTCCCCCAAAACCGGTTTTGCTATTTGCATTCACACTGGTCAAGTGCCCATAGGAACTGGTAGGAGGGATAAAGGAGTAATATTTGTAACACTGGGTGTATGATTGGAGATAAGTGTGTAAATCATCTTATGTATGCGGATGATCTGGTTGTTTTCAGCCCAAGTATTGCTGGATTCCTTCAGCCGCTTGCTGTTCGTTCAGAGTACGAGGCTGAAAACGACATCCAATACAATTTTATAAAAAGAATGTTGTGTTGATAATGTCCTAATAATGGAGTTCGAACCGTGGCTATTAAAAACTAGGCTGGAGTCATAGAAATTGAGTAGCTACTACTTAACACAAACACAAAAGACGTAGGCTCCAGCATAATATGTATTATTATACGCAACTGACAAATGAAGCGACCAGCGTAATTTACAAGTTGGACCAATCAATGTAGACCTAGGAAAAGGGAAAATGGAAAGACCCTGCTCTGGAGTAGGAGCTAAAATGGTTATAGGAACTGCGGTGCGAGGGACTAAATAATCCCGCAATTTCTTCTATCGGAACCTAAGAAAAAAAGGGTTATAGGAACGTTATGTTCTAGGAACTGCAAAAATCCCTGCGGTCGGAAATCGGCTTTTGTAACAAAATACTGTTGAAAGACAAACGGAACTAAACTCCATGGTGGAGATGATTCGGGCATGTCGAAAATCCTTCTTCAATCAAGTTCTCTAACATTTACAAAGTAAATTAAATGGCTTCTGTTTCACACTCGCGACCAGCAGTTCAAACTAATTAGAAGAATCTCCACAAAGCCTGGCTGTTCAGTTGGTAGAAAAAAAAATCTGAAGTAATACATGGCTCCACACTGTATGCGCTGCGAATATATAATGAAACAGAATGAGAACGTGGAGATTAACTGCTCAATGAGTGGGTCGATATTTTCGTTGCTTTGATGTACTGAGAGATGCGCGATTTAATACTGATCACAATAAATATGTTTCAGTAAACAAAGCTGCAAGGACACAAATAAAACAACATAAACTCTCAAACAGACAAAGCTTATAAGGTAACGAATAATTAGCTGTGTTGCTGTGAGGTATTCGCATGGAGCTGCCACAATCACCTGCTATTACTATAATCTGCTAGCAGTTGCTAACTAAATATTTCTCAGAGAAAGCGTTTATGGCTTCTTTCGACAAAATACAATTCAACAAAAATAGCATGAATGTCGAATTTCATTTTTAGACCTTTAATTTTTAGACCTTAAATTCTGGAAAACAGAAATAAGATTATTCAAGTCTTTTTAATGATCTGCGGACACGTTATTCAACTAGCTCAACTTTTGCAGGCAGACGTCACATGATTGGAAAGGTAGTCAGTTGACAATTGGAGCATGCTTACAGGTAAAATAAAATAATTTATCCTCAACTAGTTTGTTGGTGTAGGTGTACGTAATTTATAATGTTCACTTCAAATAATACTAATCGTAATTTAAAGATGTGGTTGCATTAGATCTGGACAGGAAGGATAACTCTGAGAGTTGGAAGGGGTGTGTCGTGATTCTGCCTTCTCAGACCGCGACACAGGTTCGTGGATCTGAGTTTCATGATTTCGGTTTCATAACACATATCGTTACAGCCCTACTTATCTGTATTCAAAACATCATCACACACTAAGAAAGGACTACCTTGTGCCAGACTCACTGAATACATTTTGATACATCCCGACACAAGCTGTGTTAAATATTGACCCACCTTGATACATCTCAATACATCCTGTATCCAATATTTGACCCATTTTATTACATCCCGATACATTATGTATCCAGTATTTGACCCACCTTGATACATCTCGATATATGCTGTATCCAATATTTGACCGATTTTATTACATCCCGATACATTATGTATCCAGTATTTGACCCACCTTGATACATCTCGATACATGCTGTATCCAATATTTGACCCATATTGATACATCCCAATAGTCTAGAAATCTAGATGCACCTTAGCGGCAGCAAATATAATTTGCAGTTAGCGTCAGTCTAGCAACTCTCCGTTGGCTTTGTGAGCTGGAAAAACCTAATTCTGGTCAGGCCAATCACATTGTGTATAGAGTCGGTGTGCGGGCTTAACGTAATTACAGGAAAACAAAGTAGATGGCTGCTGCTGCTGGCGAACAGCTGTCTTTCGAATCAGCTTTGGCCACGACTCTGGAAGACTTGGAGTGAAGTCATTCTCCCAAAGGGAAGGTGTGTTCGGAGTTTTGCCGACCAGATACTTTGTTGCTCTGGTTGGTTGTGGAATTTTAAAGACAACCGTTTATCCCACCCTTTGGATTGAGCCCTGCCAATGGTGAGTTCCCAGACCCAACATCTTGATGTGGGTTTGGCTTGTCAGGCTAACATCGCAATGCATGCTGTATCAAATACATGACTCATCTTTATACACTCCATCTCTAGTTGTTTCAGATACTTTGACGCTTCCTAACATACTACAGCCACAACATTGATCCTTGATTTATTTACTGAATCATTATTTACCAATGTTTATTGCTGTCCCCATGTGTTTTGTATTACATCGACTTGTTTTTTTTCTCTCAGTATGCTAAAACCCATACCATCAGAGTTACATACTGGGACATGCATTCAATTTTAAAACTTTATGAAACTAAACATTTGTAGTGGAATGAGAAAATGTTTACAGGACAGCGAATGGACAAAATATTCACATTTGATGTTTTCCTGACCATCCCATAAAGAGACAACTTGGTATACACTTACACTGTGTTGCACGTTGTAACATCTAGCACACGGACAACAGGAGCAATGTTACTGAATATTTATTTAGTATATACACAGTCTGCAGAACCTCCAGAGAGGATGGCAAATATGCAAGGAGTAGGCAGAGATTAGTCGAAGGGACAGGCGTGGGTCAAACAACAGCGAAGATACTCAGGCAGACAAGGGCTTAGCTTGGAGGCAGGTAGGCAGGCGGGCAAAGGACGGTACACAGATAATCAGGTTCTCCTCCAGGCAAGGTTGGGCTTCAGAACAGGTACTCCAACAGGTGTAGTCGTTACTAAGTAGGAAGTATACAGAGCAGAGTTACCAAGGGGATAATCCAAAAACAAAGTGAACAGTTCCAAAAGATCAAACCAGAAGACCATCAAATAAGTAGATAAATGCTCAGAATGTAATGTTACTCACAATACCTTGCAATGAGGAGAAGGATTGTGGGTGCATATATACAGACCAACAGGTAGCAGGTGTAGGCAATCAGGGTGGTTTGGACCTGACGATAGGGGTGCGTTCGAGACAATGGGAATGCAGGTTTAGCCAGGAGAGACCAGAATAAGCTGGGTCTGAGTGAAGACCGATGACGTAACACATGTCATGTTTCTCTTTACAGATAACTATATAGTTGGCTGGCCAGAATATGTTGAAGATTCCACAGTCAAACGTATGATTACCCCCTGGGGTGGGACATTTCAATTTCATGTAAATGTGTACAGGCCGTTCTTTTGTAATGGTATTGGCGTCAGGATGGTGCCCATATGTTTACCAATAATCCCATCATGCAAATGTGTTGAGATTTGTTGCTTTGTTCCAACTCCAGCCAGTGAACTGATCTTCATTTTGTATGCCGCGGGAGATATGTAAGCATTAACACACGACAGACTGTGCGTTGCCAGGGAATAACCGCACACCTCAGCAGTGTAGAAACTAAATTAAATTAAATGAAACTGTACATAAGTGTTCAGACCTTGTTATAAACGATCTAAATGATCAGATTTATAGGAACTACTTGATTTGTGGCGTACTAACATGGCAACAGTAAAAGGAGTGCTGGGGGGTACGTTAATGTTTCACGATAACCGCACGCATCGTGACCATTTTCTTTCGATTAAAATACAAATTTAAACATTAATTTTCACAAACAAAATGTTGGCAACCATTTTATAAGCGCATTAACACACTCCGGACTGTGCGTTAATGCTTACATGTATGTATATATATATATATATATATATATAATAATATCAGGCAACTTGTAAGTCTTATTTAAACAACCATTTTCATAGGCAACTTCTCTATCTTAATTTCGCCGGTAGAATGGGTAGGCTATCGTAATTCCTATTTTTTATTATAAAGATATCAAGAAATAGCCTACAGTTGACATTTTAAAATATGAAGAAAGGGGTCTAGGGTTAGATGGATAAAAAACCCAACCCGTGATATGTGGAAAACTGAGTGAGTATAATGTGAGTGCTAGGTCAGACCTTAGGCTAACGAGCCAGCCACCGGTGTATTGACCGGTATTGACATGACAGCCACTAGCTAGCAATCGCTTCGTCACGAAAAAACACTTTATCACAAAAAAGATTTGATTACTTAAAACCTGTGGCTGGTTAGCATGTCTACATCAGTGACAATCTTTTTGTGGTAAGTGAATGTTAAAATCGTTTTTATTTTTATATGGTCTTATTTGGAAGTTGGTGTTGAGATTTGAAGGGAAAGGAATTGTCTGCCATGTTTTTTATTTTGTTCGGATTTGAATGCAATTTTAGCCAATCAAATTGCAGATATCACCGGACCCGTTTTATAAGTGCATGTTACCTCTTCGGAGAGGATAAAAAGTATTTGTTTAAGTTAGTCGAGGAGTCTATCGTAACCAATTCTCCTGGCATACGTTTCGTTGCCATAGTGCTGTGTGTTAGAATAGATTAATTACACTTAACTGTATAGTCTTTGCTTAGGGTGGTTTTAGGATTTTAGGATGACATATTATTATTCTTGGTATTGTAATTTGTGATTTCATTGTCTGGTTAAAGAGTTGTATTTTATGCCTTTAATTGGAATTATATATAATTGCTTTAAACCGAGCTTTGTTTGCAACATTCCAAGTTTATTCCTAATATCTCCGGTGGAGATGTCTGGAAATTATTGTTAGCCTATTCTCTGCCTGCTCTTAGCTTCTGCTATTATCACACACTTTGCTAGCAAGCTATCCTGGTACTTAACGTGTTCTACCTGAGTCAAAACTATTCTGCAGTGGGGCCCGCAGCCAGCTCAAGTAGGGATCTGTTTGGCAATTAGGCCCGGGAGAAAGTTCAGCTCATTCGTGGGCATTCCTTGATCCCGCGCCCCTATCATACGGTTCAGCTCCCAGGAAACTTATCCGAAACGTGGGGGCGAGCTGATGCAAAATCAGTACTGTCGTCTGTAGCATGCACTTAGCGAGGACAGGTAGCTGACCATGTCGCACATTTAGCGTGGCTTGGAGCGTCTAGACTAGCTACCTAGTGGTTTTCAAGTTAATACCTGTTAGGCTTCCAGATGATCTTGCTCAGCTAACACAAACACATGGAGTAAGATTTATAGATATTAAATATCTTCAAAGTAAATAAGGTCAATAAGATCATTCTCTATGCTTTTTATTAAGTATATTATTTATCATATAACTCAGCACATTGCATCGGGGGGAAAAGGTAATATAGCTATTAATTCCATAAGTGCATATTAATCATATTTCTCTACCCGCTACTACACATTAAAAAAATATTTAAAACTTTATAAAATGGTTTAAGTATTTGTTCACTCATTGAGCAGTATCATATAAGCTTGGAGGATGCATAGTGTACTCATTAAACATCTAAGCTCCTAACCAATTTTAAAGGTTGTCACAAAAATTATGCGGTTACACATTATTCGGAGAGTCCGAAATTCCATCTGTAGGTGATCTACAGAAAGATTGTTGATGATATTACTATAAAGCAACTAATTGTGTAGTTTAAGGGTAGGGGTAAGTTTAGAATTAGTTTTAGGGAAATTATCAAGGTTAGGGTTAGTAGATAGTTTGTTAAAATGTTGTTGATAATCTGTAGAGCATCTACAGATACACTTTTTGGACTCTCAAAATGAAGTGTTTCCAATTATGTTTAATTCCTAGGCCTACTGTACTAGACACACAAACCTCTACAAATAAACGTATAACTCAATGACAGCAATTGGGCTATTAGGGATGACTGAGTAATGCTGGGATCACACCAGGCACGGCAAACTTTATGCGTTCTGGCGGAAGTCCATTCATTTCAATAGTAAGCAATCTGCACCGCTGCAGCTAATCAAACAAATCCGGCAAAATGTGGATGCGGTATGGTGGGTTTGTCGCAGGAGTTGGATTTTTCTGTGTTTTGCCATTCAGTATCAGAACCAGAAGTTGATGTACCACCAATGAAGAGCTAATATGTGGCTTTCACATATATACAAAATGCTCCTTCTGACTAATAAAGACCTCCACCACCTTGCTCCCCCCTACCTCTCGGACCTTCTTCATCCCTATCAACCCACATGCTCACTTTGATCTGGTGCATCAGGACACCTCATCATCCCCAGGTCCCCAGAGCTTTGGTGATAGGGCTTTTTCCAGGGTTGCTCCCAGACTCTGGAACTCCTTGCCTCAAACCATCATTGACTCTGACTCTACCATCTTCCTACACTGCCTAAAGCATTTTCTGTTTAAACAAGCTTTCCCATAGCCCTTGCCTCCTTTGGTTTTGTTTTTATTGTTATGTTTTTTGCTAGTTTTGTAAAGTGCCTTTGGGTCCTTGAAAAGCTCTATATAAGTACCATGTATTATTATTATCTATGAAAAATGAATGAATTACCAAGAAAATCTGTGACAGGCCAGCAGTAGAAAGGTTTCGAGACACAACCTATTATGAATTAAAACGAAACAGAAAAAGTTCCTGCTTGTCAGGACTGGGCACAGGAGAAGGTAAGGAACCAGATGCAGAGATGGAGAATGAAAATGATGTTTATTGTGGGTTGTGTGTGTAGGGTGTGATGCTCCAGTCCGGCAGGCAAGAATGGTCAGGGGTCAGGCAGGGTTCGGTACACTGAGAGGGTTGTAGTCCAGGCAGGGTTCGGTACTCAGGGAGGGTCGGAGTCCA
>JACXGM010032740.1:0-12528 GCA_016801145.1 Umbra pygmaea | reverse complement strand
TGTGAGGAGGAGTTCTTATTCTCCATGGTCTTCACCGTGTCCCAGAACTTTTTGGAATTGGTGCTACAGGTAACGAATTTCTGTTTAAAAAAGCTAGTTTTGGCATTCCTGACTGATTGTGTATATTGGTTCCTTACTTCCCTAAAGCGTTGGACGTCAGTCAGATTTTTTGAGGCTAAAGCGGTGCGCCACAGGGTGTGCAGCATGTCATTTGGTTCAATAGGTTTAGGTGTGCAGCATGTCATTTGGTTCAATAGGATTAGGTGTGCAGCATGTCATTTGGTTCAATAGGATTAGGTGTGCAGCATGTCATTTGGTTCAATAGGATTAGGTGTGCAGCATGTCATTTGGGGAGTGGGATGAACTGCTTCATTTAATACAATTGGCTAGAATTGGTTGTCACTCATATCTTCTAAAGCACTGATTTGTTTGCAAGGTGGGACTTATGACTGAAGCACAACTTTAAGCGGCAGGGCGCACTCACGGTCTAGTGGCAGGGCGCACTCACGGTCTAGTGGCAGGGCGCACTCACGGTCTAGTGGCAGGGCGCACTCACGGTCTAGTGGCAGGGCGCACTCACGGTCTAATGGCAGGGCGCACTCACGGTCTAATGAGAGGAAGTACTCACGGTCTAATGAGAGGAAGTACTCACGGTCTAATGAGAGGAAGTACTCACGGTCTAATGAGAGGAAGTACTCACGGTCTAATGAGAGGAAGTACTCACAGTCTAATGAGAGGAAGTACTCACGGTGTAGTCGGAAGTCTCGATGCTGCCCAGGGTTGGGCCTTTCTCCACCATGAAGCTGAGAAGACCCGTCAGGATGGTGGAGACAGACCAGGCTGGGTTCCATGTGTCGGGGTGGAAATCAGTGATGGAAAGGCATAACCTGGGGAAGAGATTCACAGTAACACACAAGTCAGGAGGAAACAAAATACAAGTCAACACCTTTAGTTTCCCCATTGCGTAGACAAATTCTGTTTCTGTTTTGTTTTTGGTCATAATGTTAGTCAACCAACAACAGCCTAAAGATTTGTTAACACACATTTCCTCCTGGAGACACTGAGCAGCTGTTGAGCCAGATTTTATTATGTGAACATATGTCTCCTAAAATAGCTGAACTATTGGGAAACAAAACATTTCAAGTTAACAAAAGCTGTTGGGTAGTTGTGTGGTAATCCAGAACTGAGAAAGTACCACGGTACCAGCATTTCAAAACGGTACTACACTAGCATTTTACTTATTTCAATATGCAATTAAAATGAGTTCAAAAACACATTTTGCTTTTCAATGGAATGAGAGGAGCAAAAAGATCGGCAACATAATCTGTGGACAAGTGTGAGAGAGAAAGCAGGCAGCTTAAAGGTGCCTACTGTGATTTTAGGCAATATTTTGAACTATTTAGGCCTCTAGGTTCTAAAGAATGTGACCCCTTTAGGGTCCCTGAAGATGTGAAAATGACCTCGGAAAAGTATATAGAGTTTCTGACTGACAACTTTCTTCCATGGTACAAAAAGAAAAAAAAGTGCCTGAAAAATCATCTTCATGCATGACAATGCACCATCTCATGCTGCAAAGAATACCTCTGTGTCATTGACTGCTATGGGCATAAAAGGAGAGAAACTCATGGTGTGGCCCCCATCCTCCCCTGACCTCAACCCTATTGAGAACCTTTGGAGCATCCTCAAGCAAAAGATCTATGAGGGTGGGGGGCAGTTCACATCAAAACAGCAGCTCTGGGAGGCTATTCTGACATCCTGCAAAAAAATTCAAGCAGAAACTCTCCATAAACGCACAAGTTCAATGGTTGCAAGAATCGTGAAGGTGAGATCAAAGAAGGGGTGCTATGTTAACCTGTAACTTGACCTGTTAAAATGTGTTTAATTGAAATAGCTTTTGATTTCAGTAATTTAAGCCTCCTAAGGCAACAAATGACCATTTTCAGTTTTTTACAAACTATAAAGTGTTTTGAAACTCTGTTTTGCATAATAATTTGGAACAGAGCATTTTGAGTTTTTAACTTTTTAAAATCAATTATGGTTTCATTAGTATGTTCAATTAAATGTTACTTATACCCAACAGTTGGTGACTTGAAAATTATACTGACTGTCATTTGCAAACACTATTTACGAAAATCAGTGTAAAATATAATTTGCATAATAATTTGGAACGCAGTTAAGACGTCACCGTTATAGGTCAGGTTTGATTGACAGCTCTGTCAATGGGACTTCATCTATGTTAGCAAACCATACATCACACATTTGTTGGGAATTCCCTGACTGACGCTCAGTAAGGAAATGCCTGCAATAGCCAAGAAACACTGTCGGGTTTCAAGCTAACTACGGTAATACGATGATTCTACTTAGATTGTGCATATAATATAGAACACATCCAGACTAAAATGGGGGGGGGCAAAAAATTATTTTGCAATTACGAAAACCGCAGACTGTATCTTTAAGAAGAAATTACAACAGAACGCAATCGTTATTGAGGAAAAGCAGGGTGATCTTAGGAAAATATGGAAGTACATCACTTCAAAGCCTAAAAACGATGGGGAACCCCCAATACATTGCAGCGCCAGTTTGTAAAAGGTGTTTTAAAGTTTGTCTCATGAAGGGGGAAAGACTAAATCCCTCAAAGCTTATGTCTGACAACACCACCCTGATCTTTTCAACAAGACATGTGTGATAACAGATAAATGAAATGTGTAGATACAAATGTTTTGATGGTTTAATACGCAATTGTAGACATAACACATTTTAATTTGCACATGAAATAAGTTCCAATTACAAGTTCCACTACAGAGTCCTCTTCACCCAAAGCACCGGCCCGGGAATAAGGCAGGGAGGTCGGATTTCATTGAAAAGTTTCATTGACACACCAGCCACTTTCAATCATATCAATGAACAATCATAGGATATCAGACAATTTCTGCCCAATTGAAAAACCATTAAATTCTTTTATAGAAATTACCTCTTGATTGGAAATACAAAATAACTATAAATTGACCACATTTAGTGTTATTTAGATGTGGTTTGATTATCTATAATTAAATTTAGAAATTGGACTAAATTATGAAATGAAAGCCAAATATACATGACCAGAAAAGATCAGCAACATGTAATAAAAAGATATGAAATTAACCCCTGGCATAAATCTAGGTATTTAGATAGCACAGAAGAGAGGCAATTATTATAGAATATAATACTAAGTAAAGAAATTAGGGGTCTGCGTGGTATAGTGCGCTAAGTTGGTGCCATTGAAGGACAAGATACGTCGTGATAGTAGTACGAGCCTGACTATGGCTTCTCTGAATTTCCCCGGAACCTCCAGCACGAGGCAGCACACATTGGCCTGCGATTCGGGGTAGATAAGTCAAATTATCTACCTTGTCATGTCGCTCTCCAGCGACTCCTTGTGTGCAGATTGGGCGCCTGTAAGTTCAAACACAAAAGAATAGTTGGTGAACGTAATCATCCCACACATGATCCGATTTAAGGCTTCAGTGTTGGACGAGCAGTCTGAAAAGAATCAGCCAACTCTGCGACGTGGTTGAGTGAGCCATGCGAGTGCCCTTCACCATCCTGCATCTGTCCAGGGATTTGCGGAGCTGCTGACAAGGCAAGGTTAGAGTGAAATTGGACAATACCAATTGAGAGGGGTGATTTATTTTCAAATATTCTAAAGCGAGACTGTACTAATTGACCTAGTTAAATAACAGCTTAATAAATCAAATAAAAACATTGGGTCAAGCTGGACAGTCAACTGTGGAAGTAAATATGAAGTGTAAAGAAGAACAGCTGTAGCAGGAATAACATTAAACCTCAATCCATCCATCATCCATCTTCATCCGCTTATCCGGGATCGGGTTGTGGGGGCAGCAGCTCCAGCAGGGAACCCCAAAATTCCTTTTCCCGAGCCACATTATTCAGCTCCGACTGGGGGATCCCGAGGCGTTCCCAGGCCAGGTTGGAGATATAATCCCACCACCTAGTCCTGGGTCTTCCCCGAGGCCTCCTCCCAGCTCCCTAGGAGCTTTTACCAGATCCCCAAACCACCTCAACTGGCTCCTTTCGACGCAATGTAAACACCCTTTCACATTAATAGTGAACGTAGTTAATCTGTGGTTTCACCTGGTGTTACACTTGAACCTCCCGTTGGGTGTGATCATGTAGATGCTGGGAGGCTTGAAGGGGAATTCCCGAGGGAATATTAGTTTGCCGTGATAATATCCACCTATGGAACGATAAACCAAAACATTATTACCAAGATATGATAATGTAGCTTACTGAGGGATGGTTTCCCAAACACAGATTAAACCTAGTTCAGACTAAACCTAGCGTATGCATCAACATATTCCAGTGAGCTGACCCCATTCAGTCGACTAGTTAATTGTTCGGTCGAAATGCGCTTGGTCGGCTAAAATTCTTTTATTCGAGCAGCTGTATGGCTGTGTGAAATCTGATTCCTGTTTGTTTCACTTAACTACACCATTGCTTCAAAGTACTGAGTGAGGCAAAACATGTTGAACGCAAACAACGGTTTACAACGACGGTTTTCATGCCAAGGTTGGACCTGAAATATGATGTAGCCTACCACTTGAACAGTAAGTTTTGTTTATGTAGGTGCACGCTAACACAGGCTGCTTTAAATAATATAGTTTTTAACATTTACACATAATGAAAGGTTTAGGCTACTATATGTCAGCTTTGGCTGTGTTAAGTTTGAATGATCTAATCACAAAAAAAACATTATTGTTATAACCAGACACAATGCCAAATTACAGGTTTATTTCCTAAATTTACGTTTGCAATTGGATGAATCTAGGTTAAAGATATCACATCGAATGACATCTTGTCTGGTCAAGACAAACATTCTCTCTCTGTAGCACAGTTCCCCACTCGTCTGCCACGTAACGTAAAGATGCATGCTGCGCATTTTTCCCGTGGTGAATGTCGCTGTCTGTGGTTCTGAAAAAGGCTCCAACATACGCCAATTAATTGACTCGCTCTGCTTATATGCATGTTAAACAACATTTTTATTATATAGGCATTCAGCAACAACAGTTGGCACACAAGGCTTAATATTAGGAATAATTTTATAGCGGCTGAATCTGGAAAGGCCAGTATCTACTGTACATTGGGTTAGATCTGATTTCTTTGTCATGTCAATCAGCCTTTATACTTATGTTTTAGTTTCTGACTATTTCTTCCAGCAGTGATGTAAAGCATGGTATTAGTGTGACATTTATGAAGAAAAAAGTGTTTCAAAAATTAAATTAGTTGATTGTAAAAGAGATTAGTCGAGTCTTGGTCGACCTAAGAAATTCTTAGTCTGGGACAGCCCTAATTCCATGAGGTTCTACATTGATCTTATAGTACAAGACTTGGTTTAATCTGTGTCTGGGAAACCAGCTGTAATAGTTCAATTTCTCGATCTTCTCAGCACTAAGCATTACTTAATTGTTACATATAATGTGGTGTGGTACAGCATTCACCTTCATATGGGGTTTTCTCAGGACCTCTAACAACATAGTGCCTGGAGATTGGAAAAAGAAAAAGAAAATATAAATTGACAAAAAGCACAACGAGCACAAAACAGGTTTATAAGGTAAATTAACAACTAGGTGGTTTAAATCCTGAATGATGATTGGCTGATAGCTGTGCTAAATATAATCTGAGACACCAGAGGATGTGGTATACGATCTCATATTTCACAGTTATCAGCCAATCAGCAGTCAGGATTCAAACTATACAGTTATAATTTGCTAATATACCTCAACTGAGCACTATATTCTGGCACACTAATGTCTCATGGCCAAGAACAGCTCTTAGCTGGGGAATATCAGCCATAAACAGGGGTTGGGCAAAATAATGGAAGTCTCACATGAGAAAAGACAGATACTTTAAAGTAACTAAATCACAATTATGAAAGCAGCTGCACAGGTCACATTGGGTTGATTGCCAACTAGAAGCACATAAGTGTCAGCTACAAAACAGGTCTGACAATTAGCACGTTCATATTTAAGCTTTCAATTTAACATGAGGCAACTAACAGGGTTTCAAGTGGAAAAAAGTCAGTGCTCAAATTGCAGGTGCATTGGTCACAAAAACCGCTAAAAGATTCAGTGTGTCAACAACCTAATAAACGATGACGGCATATACCGAGCATAGACAAACTGTTGGTCCAAGGGGAACAGTGGTCACACCTTAAAGCTGACTGTCAGGGACATAGGGACACTTAACAAGCGAGTTGCTCAACAGATGCCTTCAGCCCAGAATGTTTCCTGTCCACTAATACACATGG
The DNA here is from genome assembly GCA_016801145.1 of Umbra pygmaea. NCBI lineage: Eukaryota > Metazoa > Chordata > Actinopteri > Esociformes > Umbridae > Umbra > Umbra pygmaea. Next base: position 6,224 of record JACXGM010032740.1, on the reverse strand, counting down.
GGGCTGAATATCATACTGTGACATGGGAAGTACTTCCCAGCCCTAGTATCGATAGTTAAGTAAACTATTCCTAGTCTCCTTAGCATCATCACCATCGAGATGAACCAGGAGCTGAAAACAAATTCACAGTGACAATGACGTAGAGTAACCATGGTAACCACTGGCTCCAATTTGAAGTTCACTTTTGAGTGATAAAGAATCACTTTGCGTCCCTACCTGGTAAAGCAGTATTCTGGTCCTGCTAGTTAACTGGACTCACCTGGTGTCTGGGTTAGTCCCTGATTAGCAAAGAAAGGATGAACCAGAAGTGTTTTTGGTCACTGGTGCAGACCTGAACATAGCCGTTTCATAAGCTGTGTTTTGTTACCTGTAAAAGTATGGCTATTCTTACATCAGGTTTCAAACCCATACCAATCTAAAAAGGACCACACAAACACCTGACCAGGTCTGAAACCCATAGTTCCAATCTAAAAACAACCACAAAAACATCTGACCAGGTCTGAAACCCATAGTGCCAATCTGACCAGGTCTGAAACCCATAGTACAAATTTAAAATGGACCACACAAACATCTGACCAGGACTGAAACCCATACCAATTTAAAATGGACCACACAAACATCTGACCAGGTCTGAAACCCATACCAATTTAAAATGGACCACACAAACATCTGACCAGGTCTGAAACCCATACCAATTTAAAATGGACCACACAAACATCTGACCAGTTATGAAACCCATACCAATTTAAAATGGACCACACAAACATCTGACCAGGTCTGAAACCCATACCAATTTAAAATGGACCACACAAACATCTGACCAGGTCTGAAACCCATACCAATTTAAAATGGACCACACAAACATCTGACCAGGTCTGAAACCCATACCAATCTAAAACAGCCCCCACGCCTTGTTGGCAGCTCTGCAACTCCTTGTACAGATCTGTGGGATGCCGAGGGGTGCGCACACGGTTCATCCAACCACATCGCCCAGCCGCAGATTCTTTTCTTCTGTTCACCCAAAACAGGAAGCCTTTAGTCAGATCATGCATGGCAACTATACTTCCGTGACTGAATTTACAGCCACCCGATCTGGACACAAAGAGTCACTGGAGAGCAATCTAACTTAGTGGTTCTCAAATCTCTCCTGGGGGACCCCCAGTCATGCCATATATTAGATATCCCAGAGCTAGCACACCCAAACCAACTTCTCAACTAATCATCAACCCCTTACCTGCTTGAATCATGTGAGATAGTTCAGGGCTACAACAAAACTGTGAGACGGCTGGTTTGAGAACCACTGATCTAACCCAAATCCCGGGCAGCTCTATGTCAATTTGCGCTGCCTCGTGCTGGAGGTCCAGGGAAAGTCAGAGAATCCATAGTCAGGCTGAAACTCCTGACTATCATGACGTAGACTGTTCTGCAATCCAGCAACTTAGCCCAGTACACCACGCGGACCACCAGAGGATGTACATTTTCTACAGGAGGGGAAAGCATTTTTACCATTCGAGGATGTTAGACGGTAGGGGTTCAGCACAGATGTAAGGCACAGGGTCTTTCTTAATCCTGAGGTAGTCCTGTTTAAGTCTCTGGGTGGCAGTAGTTGGAGCTCTCTTATTCACGGTGCTGTTCATCTACAGACCAAACAAATACAAACAGATCTTATTACCACAGCAAAACATTTTAAAACATATTTTGTATGTTGGAGTGGGGGAAAATTTGCAGAAAGCCATGTCTTTTGTGTACATAAAGCTGCAATCAGCTGTGTAAACATTAACAGAATGTACTCAAACATTTTTGGGGGCAAAGTAACCACAATCAAATTCACTTACAAATTGTATTCGTAAGATGTGCCACATACCACAGGTGTCACACAGCTGAATGCAACGAACGAACAGGCATCAATTTTATCATAGTACAGTTGTAATGTCAATATAGTGTTTGTTTACATTTTCTTTGTTTGCAAACACTCGAGTTAAAAAGATCTGTCTTTAAGTTGGGTTGTAAAAACAGGTATTTTGTTAGTTTGTCAAAAAATAAATTAAGCAACTACTGATTGTCAGTTTCATCCTGCCCACAGGCATTGATAGTTAGATTGACATCCGTCTGTTGTGATTAATTAGGTGTCTAACCACCTCCTCAAAGATGAAATTGTATTATTATTATTATTATTATTATTATTATTATTATTATTCATTTAACAAGGCACAGTTGGTACCATGATGATTGGTAATGAGAGTTTACAGGATATCTTAAGTTGTTTGCTACTAGTTTGACAACAATCAAATTACATTTAAAATATTACAGCTATATCACAAATGGTCACTTTACTAGTCAAAAACAAGGGGCACAAATACAATGAATGCTGGCTGACGAGTTGGGTAACTACAGTAGTTACCGGTAGTTACTGTACCTTAACTGACACAAGCCTACTGAACATGGTTCGGTGGCTAACGTCATTTAGATTAACTGACACAAGTCTACATGGTTCGGTGGCTAACATGTAGATTAACTGACAACTCTACATGTTCGGTGGTTAACGTCATGTCGGTTAACTGACAAGCCTACACGGTTCGGTGGCTAACGTCATGTTAGCTCTGACCTGCTAGCTACTGTGTAGCTCCGTTTTGGCTAACAACAAACTGTTTCCAAGGTCTTTCAACGAACAACAGTTTGGCTGAAACTGAAATTGCGGTGAATAATTTATAAATATTGAAATATCTAGCTATAGAACTGTGTGATCAAGTCAGTTAACAATGTCAACAGATTGGTTCCTACTAACATAACGTAAGTAGGTAACATAACTAGCTATCTTCTCAAAAGGACAGTAGGGCCAGGCCGTGTCATACTGTAGCTACTGAACTACTAGCAGCAGGCTCTTCTCAACACGAACATATTTGATTAGACACTTATATAAACAGCAGAGAAAAGCCGGCTACCTCTTCAGAGAACACGGTGAATGTATTGCTTCGTGGAAAGACCCGATGGTGAGCCTTCGTGTTTCTTCACAAATCCTGAAATACGGGCTACAGTAGATAAACACCGACGGTTGGTGCGGTTCACTCGGCCTGTGTATCCGGTGTTTCAAAACAACATGGCTTCTCCGGCAGGCCAGGCTCGTGATGCGTGTTTCCGCTGCGCAGATGGTATACATTGTAACGTCAACACTATTACACAATCAATGACGGGTTAAGATTACAATACAAGTACTGACACTGACACTGGTTGGAAAGAGGGGGTTCCACTGATAAAATCATGCCAATGCAAATAATGAGTAGTGGTTTGTCCATGTGGATTAATGACAGCCGGAGATATCGCGTCTCAAAGTTGGGTACTTTTCACTGACTATATTTTGGTAAACTAAAAACATTACAGACAGAAATCACACAAAAAATTACAAAATAACATTTCTGCAAAGCGGTAGGACATCAACCTGCACTAAAACAGGTTATTTTTTGGGGGGTTCGGGATAGCTGTTTTATTATGTATAGGGAAATTGTAAATATATGTAGGCTACTGTACATTTAAAAAAGACCATTCAAGCAGCTAATTTTTCCTCATGTTTTTGAGAATATACTAGGGGTGAAAGCTGTAGCTGCTGCTAGTGTGGACTGAATGGACAGCAACAAGCGTTAAAGCAACAATGGGGAAATGCTGTCCCCTCAATGCTAATGTACTGTAAACCCTAATTGGATAAGGATTCAAAATTGGACATGAAAATGAAATCTGAATCATAGTTTCAGTGTTAAAACTGATATAAATGATTGCTGTCTGTGGTTCTATAAGGGCTGTGGCAATCATTTTGAAAAATAATAGCTCAGCAACATATGAAAAAAACTAAAAACTAGTTCATTTTTGGAACTGTGAACTTAGTTTAAAATTTTGAAGTATGAACTTTGAACTGAACTAGTTCATTTTAAAATGTGTGAACTGAACTATGAACTAGTTCAGGTAGAAAGTGTGGCTCTTCACCCAGAATGAAAAATCGATTAATCTGTATTTTGCGAGTGATCTCTGAAACACAGAAGTACGTGGGCTGGATTCAAACAATTAAAGTTAACAATTGAAACCACAGACGTTTCCAACTTGCATGAACTTCGTCATGGTAACTCATAATGTGACTCAGTGATGTGTATGGCCCCCACGTTTCTTTATGCACTCTTGACAGCGTATGGGCTGGGCATGCTCCTGATGAGACGGCGGATGACGTCCTGGCGGCTTACCTCCAAGTAGTGATCAAGGTAATGATGGGCAAAACGATGCTTTCCGAAACACAAAACATTTTGATCGAGGCTTTTGAAACGCTTCGAAACCAAACCTCTCGACAGTGACACCTGCTGGCAACTTCAATTATGGCACACAATCTTAAAGGACAATTCCGGAGTAAAATGAACCTAGGGGTTAATAACACATCCGTACCGAGTCGACCGTTCTCTGTGTTATGTTTTGATGCTGATCTAATGTGCCCAGTTTTAGTGCGAATTGATAATTACCTTATAATGCTAATTGTGAGTGCATGTATGAAGTAAAAAGAAATCTCTATTTTATACCACTACCAATGCCTCAAAATAGCACCTCATCCACGGTAGCATAATGAGGGTCCCTACATGCAAACCAAAACATTGAGGACTTTGTAAGTGTACAGACAGTTTATTAAAAAGATAGTACCGTTTGTATATACAGGCAGCCGCCAACTTGGGAAAACATACTCGACCAGTCGTACCACGAACGCTGTGCTACGTGAGCTGAACTTTGACATGGAATCTCCCATGGCAAAAGCTTTTTCGGTCATTCATGCAGATCAATGAGCAAGACTTGCAACTGGTGATGCAAACTAAAATCAAACACAATTTGTTTACAGTTCAGCTTACGTAGCACGGCGTTCGTAGTTCGACTGTTTGAGTCTGTTTTCCCAAAGATGGCGCCTGCCTGTATACATGAACGGTACTGTCTTTTAAACTATCCATCCTCCTAACCCTTGCAGCATTGCAGAAGCAGTTGCAGAGCATTGGTGTGGATTTATCGAACATATGCATCAAGTTGTAAGTGCTATTGGCTTGCCGAAAATGGGAGCAACAGGTGAAATTAAAATGTCTGTTTCACAAATACAAAGATGATGCATGTGGAAATGTTTGTGGATTGATGCAGGTGGCGTGATCTTGGTGTTTGGAGACAACAGCAAACTGTCTGTAGCTCTGAATGAGATTCCTACACTTCTCGACTGGTAATTTGTCCCAATTTCCTCGAACAAACCGCTCCAATTCTCTCAGGTTTGATGAGTGTATTTTCCCAACTGCGTGTTTCAGCTGTTTCCACAGATATTTGATGCGATTTAGATCAAAACTCACTACATACAGTTGCAATCAAAATATTCAACCCCGTTGCAAATCGGTTTTTAACAGACTTTCAGCTGTTTACAACAAACAATTAGATATAAGCAATTGAAATAGCTCAATGCAACGAATACATAAAGTAGTTTCCCCAAATCCAACTGGATATGCAACACATCATGACTTCTCCAGTCTCAAAATTATTCAACCCATTGAATAGAATTTTTCACAACAAATATGCAAAACAGGTGTTGTCTCAAGCACACCTGATGCAACTAATCAAGGTCTTCATTTGTTGCAGCTGGTTTGCTTGAGCTGGAATGCATGAAAAAACTGAACTGGCTAGGGGTTTCTTAAATGTCATGTTTGACTGCATTCAAGAAACATGGCTAAGTCAAAAGAATGGTCCAAAATTTAAGAGAAGAGATCATCGCCCTTCACAAACAAGGAACAGGAACAGGATAAAAAAACATAGCGAAGACACTGAATTTTCCCAGAGACACCATTGGAAGCATAGTTTGCAAGGTCAAAGTTAAGAGTAAGTAAGTAAGTAATCTTTATTTATATAGCACCTATCCCAGATAAAATCACAAAGTGCTTTACAATAGCAAGTGTAACAAATAATAACAATTAAAACATATACAGAAAACGTACAACAAATATCACAGTCAACTGAAAGCTTGTCTGAATAGTACTGTCTTCAGCTGTTTTTTAAAAGAATCAACAGAATCAGCCACACGCAACGACGAAGGCAGGGCATTCCATAAATTGGGAGCAACTGCATAAAATGAACGGTCTCCCCGAGTTTTAAGGCGTGTTTTGGGGACCATCAGGAGGTTTTGACCTGAGGAACGAAGAGTACGGCCGGAAGAATAAGATGACAACATGTCA